>CM077151.1:289789379-289969280 GCA_039583875.1 Platanthera guangdongensis | reverse complement strand
ATTTCCATGACATCTACTTCTTCTATTGCGGACGAAACAACTCTGTAAGAGTCTCACCGGCTATACTTCCATACTTAGCCAACTGTCGGCCTCCTGCAAAATCTTCCGCATGGTATTTGCATATACTGAATGTCCGCAGACGCTAAAAGCGATGTTTTCGCGAGGGCCGGATACCATTGTAGAAGAGGTTCCCTTGCTTTCGAAAAACATATTAACTCGCGAAGCCATGACCAAGGAATCTGCCCTCACTTCTAGGTCTTCGATGCCTATTTCCTGGGCCAAGCTCAGTCCTGCTATTAGAATTTCGTACTCTGCCTGTTTGTTGGTTACAGGAAAATAAAAATTCACGGCCTGCTCAATCCTGCTCCCACGGGGGCTAATTAGGACGATTCCCGCTCCTAATGATTTTAGGTCGGAGGCGCCGTCCACGAATATCTTCCAACTCAACGGCCTTAGAGCTTCTTCTCTGTTGTTGTCCGCGATTGCGAAGTCGACTAGGAAATCGGCCAAAACTTGGGCCTTGATGGCGGCCCTTGGGATGTACATGATGTCGAATTCACTGAGTTCGATGGCCCACTTGACCAACCGTCCCAAATGATCTGTTTTTTTCCAAGACTGCCCTTAGGGGATGATCGATCACGACTCGGATGTAATGAGCCTGTAAATATGGTCGAAGTCTGCGTATTGAGATTATCAGGGCTAGTGTCAGCTTTTCCAGGATTGGGAAGCGGGTCTCTGCACTCTTCAACACATGGCTAACATAGTGTACGATAAATTGCTTCTTGCCTTACTCCCGCACTAAAACCGAACTGATGGCGTCTTTCCCAACCCCTAAGTATAAGGGTAGGTCTTCTAGCGGGCGAGGGCTCTGGAGGAGAGGAGTTGTAGTTAACTGACGCTTCAACTCCTCGAAGGTCTGATCGCATTCTTCAGTCCACTCAAACTTCTTCTTTCCTTGGAGGGTCTTGAAGAAAGGGACACACTTATCTCCCGACCGTGAAATGAAGCGGCAGAGCCCTACCAGCCTTCATGTCCAACTGTTGGACCTCCTTTCGAACTCTTCGGGGGTTTCATTTCAAGAATGACTTTTACCTTATCTGGATTAGGCACCAGACCCCGGGGGGTGAGCCGTGGCCAAAGGAACTTCCCCCTGCTTGCTCCAAAAGTGCATTTGGCGGGGTTTGAGTCTCATGATGAACTTGCGAAATGTGTCTGAAGAACTCTGTCAGATCCCTCAAATGATCGTTCTATTATGAGTTTTGACAGAAGGTTGTCCCGTAAACTTCCAGGTTACGACACTTCTAATTCTTGAAAACATAATTCATCATCCTCTGGTATGTCGCTCTGACATTCTTTAATCCGAACGACATGACTCGATAGCAGTATCATTCCTCGTCTGTGATGAACACGATATGAGGGACATCAAGCTCGTGCATCTTGATTTGGTGATATCCGGAGAAAACATCCAAAAGCTCATAATCGAGAACCTCACTACTGAGTCAACCAACGAGTCTATTTGTGGTGGTGGATAACAGTCCTTGGGGAATGCCTTGTTGAGATGTGTGAAGCCGACATACATTCTTCACATTTCATTGGGCTTTTTGACCATCACCACGTTGAAGATCCAGTAAAGATACAGAACTTACCAAACTAATCATGCTTCCAACAACTTAGTGACCTCTTCGCAAATGACACCAGCGAGGGTAGAAGCTATCGTCCGCTTCTTTTGCTTAACCGGCCTGAGTTTGGGTCGATGTTGAAACGATGACATACGACCTCTAGGATGATACCAGACATGTCAGAGGCTGACCATGCGAGGATATCGAGGTTGTCAAGTAAACACTGAACGATAAGTGTTTTATTTCTTCTTCTAACTCGGCGTTGATAGAGACGGTCCTGCCTCCGTCTCCCCCTTAAACGGGTATCTCCTACCTCCTGCGCAGGCTCGAGGAGCACCCCACCCTCACAAGTCACAAACTGGCGCTGAGCATCCGCGCCGATCTCGCGATCTTCTGTGAGTGCCCGCTCTCCTAGAGGAGCGATCGACGGTAATTTCCTTCGAAGACATCCCGCGTCTCTGCTAGGTCTGGCGCGAGCAATGGGCGACTTCACCAACCGATTGGATCTGAAGGTCGCGTGGCGAGCACTATTGTTGTCTTTCCGAGGCAAGGGCGATTTCATCAATCGCTTGTTTCATACTCACCGCACCAAATTCTGTGGAGCCAAATATGTCATCAACTCTCTGCACGCTATCCTTGAGTAGGGTGCTTCCCAAAGGAAAGAACATGGTTCACGAGCGGCTGGTTACTGGCCCTGTGGATGGTAGTGAGAGGGCGAGAAGAGAGAAAAGTTGGAGGCCGTTGACAGCGACGAACACCCAACTAGACCCGCCGCGGTGATGTCTATCTTGCGACGGACCTCTTTTTATTGTTTTGGAAAGGTTACAATATATGGTGCGGCCACCCGAGGGGTATACGCGCGTATAACGACTGGAGAAAGAAAACAAGAACTTAGTGTCCACATCTACAATGGATCAGGTTCAGAGATAAGTCCGCGTGTCACTCCAAGCACCCATGGGCCCCCCTTTAAACTAGAGGGGTAAGATGCGTGGACGGTTCACGAACCGACATGCCATTTAATGTCTTATAAATCATGACATTAAATGCGCAACCGCCCGAGGTACATGAAAAGTCAGGCGGCAAAGACTAAAGAAGAGACCACACGAAACCGCGCGACGCTGCTCGAGCAGGATTAAAAAGGAGTCCGCGCAGGCTTGGTCATAGTGTCCGCGTGTACTCCTGACTAGAGCTTCCGTACTATGTTCTAAAAAGTCGCTCATAAGTCGCCTGCTGACTGTCCTTGCCGAATATTGTCGCGCTCCCAGAGAGCGTCTGCGAGCACTTCAGAGTGTTCGTGCGAGAGGTCGACGAACTCTGAGAACCACTGCTCGATATGGAATGTCCGCCTTCTTTGGATGCTCTCCTTCGTCGTCGCAGAATTTGGGGTTAACACTAAGCATGCCCGACTTTTCTTAACCGTTTTTCGTGGAGTGTGACTCCTCCGGGAAGGGGGTCGGCGCCGTCCTCATGCAAGAGGGCAGCTCCATCGCTTACTACAGCAAGGCCTTCGCCGACCGGCAGAAGGTGGCTTCCTCTTATGACAGCGAGCTACGTGCATTGGTGCTAGCAGTTCAGCATTGGCGCCCGTATTTGCTTGGGCGACCCTTCACCGATAGAACCGATCACCGCAGCATAAAGCATCTATGGAGCTAGAAGGTCTCCACCCCGACCCATCAACTTTGGATAGCCAAGCTCTTGGGCTACCAGTTCTCGATTGAGTATAAGACCAGGCACATGAACTCGGTCGCGGACGCCTTGTCCCGACGCAAGCAGGGCAACACCTTGGCGACGATTTCTCTTTGCCAGTGGAGGGACCTACAAAATCGAGATGAGGCCCTACGACAGTTGAAGCATCATCTCCACAGCGCCTAGGAGAGAATGGCCCAGCAGGCCAACTGACACCGCCACAAGGTTCTCCTTTCACCAGGCGAGCATGTGTTTGTCAAGTTGCGGCCGCACAACCAAAGTTCCTTGATCGGTCGTCCGACATTTCATGTGTCGCAGTTGAAGCGGCGTTGGGGAACCACCCCCTCCAAGACACCCTGCCCGTAGACTTGAGTAGCGAAGTCTCCCCACACTACGAGCCCGAAGCCGTGTTGGGCAGCCGCACCGAGCAGATTCAAGGCCAACCGTGATGCAGGTTCTCATTCAGTGGAAGGGACAAGCCAAAGACGAGACAACGTGGATCTTGGCGGAAGAAGTGAAAACTTAGTTTTTAGGTTTTGACCTTGAGGACAAGATCATTGAGAACCCCGGGGTAGTTGATACAGATGGAGCGGATCCGGTCGAAGGAAATCGTTTCGCGCATGTCTACACTAGGAGCGCTCGAGGGATGGAGGCGGCATGAGCCCGTGGAGTACTTGATAGACCTGGAATCTATTTATCTTTTCACATTTTTTTCTGTAACGTCTATTTTTTGTTGTACGGCGATCGGCCTTTGTGGGTCTCTCCCTATATAAGGGAGATATGCGAACTAATTATGTATGTTTGGTTTATTGGATTTGAAATCGGAATAGGGAGAAACCGACGCAGCGGTATTCCTTGTTTGCCCTAGCCGCACATCTCCTCCCCCCCCCCCCCCCCCCCTTCTCTCCCACGTCCACCTAGCACCACTAGGTGCCCATCCAGCAACCACTCTGCAGGTTCCCACCGCCCCCGCACACTGCTACAGCCCCTAACAAGTTTGTGCAAAAAAGTCACTGTCATAGAATGTACGTTTCACATGCTAACGGTTACGGCCACCATCAAGAAAATAAAACTAGTTTTGAACATAAAAGTGGATGAAGTTTCTTAGGTGAGGTTAGACGTACACAAACGACGATTCATAAGTCATAACCACCGCGTTCATGACTGCCACCGACATGTCAAACGAAGCCATTATGACAAAGTAATATAAAAATCCCCATGTCATAATTGTCAAAGATGTTTTGAAACTTACTGTTATGAACTGTGCAGGATCATCAATGCTTGTGGAGCCAAGAATGATTTCTCTCTTAAGCTTTGAAGTGAGTTTATGGGCGACACGAAGCTGTTAAAAGATTGATGTGTAAGATTAAAAAGGCCATTCAAAGCTGTAAAAACTGTGGCATTTATAAGTAATTGCAGTAAGATAAATAAATGATCACCTCAGATCGAGTGGCTCCGCCAATAATAAAAATGAAAATCCTCTGTCCCATATTTTTGAAATCATTAGATGCATATTTTAAAACAGAATCGCTGCAACATGTCCAATGAATAGCAGGTGAGAATTCTGGCATACAAATGAATGCCTGTAGGAACACAAATGGGAGACTTGAGTAACTAGGAAGTACCTAGAATATCCGTCATCAGAATTCCGCGGACGAGCCCATGTAGCAGGGCGTTTAGATCTCATAGAGTGAGCCGGTTGACCAGTATTTCGGACTGGTGCACCATTTGAAGATTCATGGAATGAAGGGCTTGGATCGTTCATACACTGATACTCATTCTTTGGTAGATCACCCTTGCTGAGCTTCTCAACCAGTTCCTGTTGGAACATGAAAACAAGGCATATCTATGAACTATATGTGAAAAGAAAACATAAATGATGGTAGTTTCATGAATGATGAAGCATAAAAATACCAAACTTAAAAAATATACATTAAGTTATCTCGCTATAGAGCATGGCTTTCAAAATTCATGGTCTCAACTCTCAACAGGATTTCCTCACCGGTGTTACAACGAAGTTTCTCTTATGAACCACGGGCCAAGGGTCTAGTTATCTAATTTATGTCATTATTATTATTAATTGTTCTAGTTTAGGTTTTCATTTAAAAATAGTCTTGTAGTCTATTTAAAGGCAAATGTGGGCCTTGTAATGTCATGAAAGAAGTTACTCTCTTCCCTTGTCTTGTGCATGAGATTTTTGGTATCTCCCTCCTCCCAGGCAAGCTCCGCCAAGGCAGCCACAATTCCGGCTCCGAAGTATCCCCTCCGTCTTCGGCTAGTCGGTGACTACTCTGACAAGCACACAACAGTTTTGTGGCCTTGTTGTCTGAGTCAAACCTTCTCCCTCGTCAATTAGGAAGGATGAGGGTGAAACTTCTAGGGGAGCCTCCTTGAACAAGTTTTCAACGTATTTTGCATTGCAGTTGAATGAACGGGGTGTCCTGTTGTTTCAGCAGCAAAGACAAGGTACAGTTCCACATTAGTCCCCCCCCCAGGATGTGTCACATATTAACAAAATGATTTCTATTGTTGCTTATGAACGGGCCATCTTGTCTCTTCCCCTCCCAACACTGGTCTGCTTGATCGTTTCCTGACCGACCAATTCTCCATGTAGGCGTGCCATGGGCATTGTTTTCCTTCAAGCTTCTCATTTCATTGCTTGCAATGTACTCTCCTTTCATGACTTCAAGTGGCCGGGGCTTGATGGAGGCAATATAGTGATCTACTAGATTTGGGGAAGCCAGTCCGAGTAGACACTAGATTTGGGTGTCATTGGTGTCGATGTTGGCAAAAGATCTCGTAGTATCCATTCTGCGAGGGAACCCATGTCATCCATCACAGTTTATTAGCATGGGAAACCAGTGGTCCTCTTGACCCTTGCCATTTCTTGGAGAGTCCAATTCATCCAACCGGACTTTTAACCGCAAAGGGAGGCCAATTCTTCCAACAAAACTTTTAAGCCTTGTTTGGGAGAGAGGTAGAGGTTGCAAATGAAGTGGTGGAAAATGGAGAGTTACAAATGGAGTAATTGGAAACTGGCTGTTGAAAATGAAAAATTTGTTTGCGGAGTTGCTCAGAATAGAGATTGCAAATTGACGAGCACTGATAATAGACAAGCACACATGCAAGAAGACAAGTACAAAATATTGCAGGAAGGCTGAGCACTGAAATAGACCGGCACAAAATATTGCAAAAATCATAAACAAACTCGGAAGTCAAGCAATTGACAGAAAGATAAGAACAACGTATTGTAAAATGCAGGAAATAAGAACACAGTTCTCAAATATATCAAGAAGAAAAATAATTGCAGTGGATCAATAGAACTAGCGGAGGCTTTCCCCTTCTTAGATCTAGACGAATTAAAGTTGATTGAATGGAGCACTCCATAACTGATCGAGAAAGACTGAAGCGATCGCAAATTGATGAGACCTGACGACGTGTAGAGATGAGAGGAGGAAAATGTATCGTGAGCAGACCTGAACGGAGATCTTCGCGAGAGCCGAAGAGATGAGAGAAGGAGGTCTCGTGAGTAGCCCTGAATGGAGATCACACTCCAGAACAAATTTACGAGGCATGTCAACAGAGAGATGAGAGGAGGAGATCTTCGCGAGAGCAATCCTGTACAAAACAATGAGATGCCCAATTTATTTTCTTGAAACGGCGGAATGTGGGCATCCACCTACGATTGTCGCTTAACACAAAGGATGAACACAAATTTTATTGATTGGAAACAGACACCTCCACCAACAGTATTAGGAGTGGTGTTTTCTTGCTGCCAAAATAGCTTTGAACAGTGTTATGGGCTTAGCCCGTAACATCGTCGGAGGTGGTGGTGGAGTCGAAGATACCAGGGGAGCCGAGCTCAACCCGCGGAGAATGCGAGAGAGCGGAAAATGGGGAGCCTTGATCAACCATATCCCTAGAAATATGAAGAAAATGAAAGAACTAGAAAGAGGGGGAGACTTAGAGAGAAATAAAACTTAGCTAATTCATTTCAGAACTCATACATGACAAAAGGGTCCATATATATAGGACTACATCCACATGAGACTATAACATAAAATAAAAGAGAACACTAAAATATTAACTCTAAAGACTCGACTCGACTTGATACGATTCAAATCAAATACATGAAGACTCATAATAATATAACAAATAGATAGCTGACGACATGGGACCCCTAACATCTCATTCATCCTGTAAATCAAGCTTGTCCTCAAGATCGAACGAGACTTGCACGATGTGCTCATCTAGCTCTTTGATTTCCCGCCAAAATAACTCTTGGTAGCGCGTCGATGTGGCAGATGCTGCATCAAGTGGTGGGCCTTTATCGTGCTCACAGATATCACGAAGAACTGCATGGATCTGGCGTGATGGAGGCGCTTACAAAGGGAAGACGGTCTGGCATAATATGTGGAGTCGGAGCAAGTGTGTCTGATGGGCAGTCGAGGACGATGAAGAACCTTATTGAATGTGAGCCAAGGCGATCAGAAGATTGGATTTAGAGGGGCCGCCGAGACATGTGACCAGAGCGGAGGCTGTGAGATGGAAACAATGGGGACACTGGTGGTAACACAAATTATGGCGGCATCACTGCAGGGCATGGAGGCGATGACGTTGGTAGTGTGAATTACGGGAAGTCAACAACCGGAGACGATGGTGGAGAGACAAGAACTGCAGAGAGCAGCGGAGAATCTTCGGGCGCGGGTGAGATCAATGACTGCTTCGGTGAGATCGGGCCTTCGAAGTAGACTCTGTCAATGCTGGCGGTGAGCCGCGAAAACGCGGCATCATACGACGCTGATATCTCCAATAACTTATGGAATATCATGCGGAGGGACGGCTTGCTCGTCGGGGTTCATCTCCACTCCAAAGTAATTGTTTAATCAAATATTTTTAAGGAAAAAAATTAATTCATAAATGAATTTGTCCCCTTTAATTAATTAATAACGTGGGTCGTCCATCTACCCAACCAAATTGGTGATGTCACGTTCTTCTTCTAGCGTGGGGCTCAAGAAGCGCAGGGCTCTGCCCTATAATCGACGGGCTAGAACAAGTGTGCAGACATAGACAGACGTGTGTCGATCTAGAAAGGCAGAGCGTGGGCCAGACGATGAAGAGGCGGAGGAATCAGAATAGGCATGGGCTATGGAAGAGGAAGATGAGGTGTTGATGATAGAAGGAGCGTCGACCGACTCCTCCACATGCGTCCAACGAGGCAAGAGGTTGCGTCGACTACTTCTGTAGGCGACAAAGGCGGTGTGTTGGGGCTTCTGCGATGAGTTCGGCGTCATGTGTTGTCGAGAATGCAAAGGGATGGAGTGGGCGGGGTGATTATGGGCCGTCGTTGTCGGGCCACTATAGAGGAGGATCAATCGAGGATGTGTGGGGGAGGATTGAAACTTTCTGATACCAAGATGTTATGGGTCTAGCCCGTAACATCGTTGGAGGTGGCAGTGAAGATACAAGGGAGCCAAGCTGAACCCACGTAGAATGCATGGGGAAGGAAGAAGGGGAGCCTTGCTTAACCCTAACCAAAGAAATGTGAATAAGATGAGAGAACTAAAGAGAGAGGAACTTAGAGAGATAAAGAAACTTGATTAATTCATTTAATAACCTATAAATGGTCAAATGGTCCATATATATAGGACTACATCGACATGAGTACTAAAACATTAAATAAAAGTGAACACTAAAATATTAAGACTCTAAAGAATCGGCTTGATATGACTCACCTCAAATACATAAAGAGTAATAATAATATAACTATAAAATAACTGACAAAGTCAGACCCCAGCGTACTGCTCCGCCAAACGATCACTTAACCGCATGGGAGAATAATTCTCCCAATCAGGTTTATAACTGCAAAGGGGACCAAGTCGTCCTCCTGCATCTTATCATTCTATAGAGAAGACAATTTTGTCCCACACTATTATCAACATGGAAAAACAGATTGTATAAATTTTAACATTCCATGAAGGAGACCAAATGGCCTGGCCACACTTTTAGTTGCAGGGGAGATCAATTGTCCTCTTGAGTCTTGTCATTGCGTGAGGGAGACCAAGTGGTCTGCTCGGGCTTTTATCCACCAGGGAGACCAAGTCGTCCGCTCGGACTTTTACCGGAAGGCAGAATCATCCTGTTAGATCATATCATTCCACAAGGGAGACCAAATTGTTTTGTTGTGCTTTTTATTTGCACAAGAGACCAAGTCGTCCTCTTGGGTCTTGTTATATTTGAGTGTTTAATCATGCATAGAAGTGAATTGCAAGCAGAATATATGGTCCTACTGATAATTTATGAGAATAAAACAATAAAGGATACGACCCTGTATGGGATGGGTGGTCCACTGCAAGGTAGTCACTCTTACCGTCCACTCCTTTCTCAGGTCCTCCTTTTGACGCCACAACGAACTACTATTTAAGCTTTCAGCTTTGATGAGCTTCTCGATGAGCTCCAACAACACTCTACAACTCTCGGTGCCGTGGTCATGATCTCGGTGATAATTGACAATAATCTTTCCTAATGGCAAGGATATTTGCTAGTGGTGGTTTTTTGAAGAAGAGCTAGTCCTGCATGGCATACAACATCACTTCCATCGTTGTGTTGAGCGATTGTCAAAAGAGAAAATTTTAGGTGGGATCGATAGGGGAGTTTCATGATGATACAATCTCCCTCCATCAGCAATGATGTCAGGGGTGTGACTTCCCCAAGGTTGCGAACCGGTGTCGATGCCCCATGGAAATCTTTATCCACCTGAACCCTTTGCTGTGTGTCACAGGCTCTTCCTAAAGTTGAAGATCCCTTTTTTCCACCATCATGTTGGCTTACTCCCTTTAGATGAGGATGTAGTCTATGTTGAGGATATAATTGTAGGTACTCGAGGAATAAGTCGAACTTGTACTGCAACTGGCTCCTCTTGAGCCTTAGATAAAAGGCTCCCAGGCCAAGTGGAATTCAATATCGTAGGTTTCATCTGCCACCTTCTTGAAGCACCCTATGAATGCCAGCAAGGCCGCATTGTTGGGTTGACAATTTGACTCGGTCAAATTGTCAAAGCTTTTATAATTAAGTTTTTTTTTATTAAGTTTTTAATGCATTTATGATGGAGAGTTAATGATGTAATTAATAGGGGTAGTTGAAGAGTTTTCTTTTTGCCTATAAATAGGCCCTTTGTAGTTCATTTCAAAGATTGATGAATAGAGAGATAAACTCTCAAAACCTTTTGTTCCTGTTTAGAGAGAGAGAGTGGGAAGCGCCGCAGCGCTGGTGTGTTTTCCTGTCCGGGCGGTTAGGAGTTGAAGCCGGGCGACTTAGTGAGCTCGCAGCGAGAGAGAGCTCGCGGCTTGCGCGACCCGCGTTTTGGTGATCTCGGCAGGAGGAGCTCGCGCAGGAGCAGGTCGCGAATAGACCGATCCCGCCACGCGAGTTAGGCGGTCAAGCCGCGAGTGGGGTGTGGTCTCGCCTGGTGGTTTAGGCGAGAGGTGGTGAAGGCGACCTCGCTGGGTTGTGGTCGCATGTGGAGGCGGGAGCCCGCTCGCGAGAGGTGGTACTCGCCTATAGCGGGAGGTCGCGCGGTCTGAGGCAGCGGTCTCGCAGTTTTGGGTGTTGAGTTGTGGAGTCAAGTGGAATTGGTTTGTGGAGTTGGTTTTCTGTGGAGAGCTCATCCACGTTTGCGACAAGTGGTATCAGAGCGAGGTTCAATCCCCTGGGAGTTTGCTCGGAAGGTCTCGTGATAAGAAGAGATGGAGATGGGAAGTGGAATGTCGGGGCAAGTCCCCAAGTTGACGAAGACCAACTATGGGAACTGGAGCATCCAGATGAGGGTACTACTAGCCTCCAAGGAGTTGTGGGAGGTAGTAGAGGATGGTGTGGAGGTGCTGACTGCCGAAGCAGAAGCCGCGTTAACGAACGCACAGAGGACAGCACTGAGAGAAGCTAAGAAGAGGGACAAGAAGGCGTTGTTCATTTTGTATCAAGGTGTAGATGAAGCTACATTTGAAAAGATCTCAGACGCCGAGACTTCGAAGGAAGCATGGGAGATCTTGCAGCGCTCCATGCAGGGAGTAGACAAGGCCAAGAAAGTTAAGTTGCAATCCCTCCGAGGCCAGTATGAGATGATGAGGATGCAAGGGTCGGAGAAGGTTGGCGACTATGTGACCCGTCTACGGACGCTCACAAATGAGATGAAGAGAAATGGGGAGACCATAGACGAGGTTAGCTTCATGGAGAAGCTCCTGCGTTCTATGTCAAAGAAGTTCCGACACGTGGTGGTGGCCATCGAAGAATCGAAGGACCTCACGGTGATGACGGCGGATGAATTGGTAGGCTCACTCACTGCAAGCCCATGAGTACAGAATGGCACAAGATGATGAAGAAGCGAGTAGTTTGGGAAAAGCACTCCAGACCCAGCTGAACTTCGGAGAGAGCTCAGGAAGTGGTGGTGGCCAGCGTGGCCGTGGCTACCAAGGAAGAGGTAGAGGAGGAAGAGGTGGTAGAGACCAAGGGAGAAGTCAATCACACCAGAAGGAGTTCGAGCAGAACCAAGGTTGGAACGCCGGAGGTAGAGGAAGAGGCCGAGGCAGAGGTCAAGGCAGAGGAGGAAAAGACCAAGGCAGAGGCCAAGGTAGAGGAGGTAGAGGAGACATGTCCCAGACTCAATGCTACAACTGTGGCAAGTTTGGGCACATGAGCTATGATTGTTGGGCTCCTCGGAAGGGAGGAGAGACCAACCACTATGCGGAGACGAGCAACACGGGAGGCGACCCGATGATGTTTCTTACGGTCCAAGGTGTTGGAGGCGGAAGGAATGGAGTGTGGTACTTAGACACCGGAGCCAGCAACCACATGTGCGGAGAGAGAGAGCTGTTCACGAGCCTTGAGCCGAATGGTGGAGAGGTGAGTTTCGGCGACGCCTCAAAGATTGCAGTGGAAGGAAGAGGAGTTGTGGCGGTCGTGTTGAGTGGGAAGGAGGTCCTCATCAACGACGTCTTTTATGTGCCGGGATTGAGGAGTAACATCCTAAGTCTTGGGCAGCTGGTGGAAAAGGGCTACCGGGTCTTGTTGCGGGATGGCACCCTGACCATGAAGGACGGTCATGGGAAAGAAGTAGTGAGAGTAAAGATGACGGCGAACCGTCTCTTCACTTTGAGCATGGATGTAAAGGAGACGACATGTCTCGCGAGGAATGAAGAAGAGGAGGAAGCTTGGCTGTGGCACCACCGGATGGGGCATCTGGGGTTCACAGGCCTGAAGTTGTTATCTGGATCAAAGATGGTGGAAGGACTGCCTATGATCACACCTCCCCATAGGGTCTGTGAGGCATGCACCAAGGGGAAGCAGAGAAGAGAAACATTTGAGGGTGGCAAGTCCCGAAGGGCGACGAGGCCATTGGAGTTGGTTCACTCGGACATCGCTGGTCCATTTGAAACGACTTCAATCGGTGGAAGCAAGTACTACATCACATTCACCGACGACTTCAGCAAAAAGTGTTGGGTGTATTTTCTGAAGGAGAAGGCTGAGGCGCTGGAGAAGTTCAAGGAGTTCCGGGCGATGGCTGAGAAGGAGAGTAGTCAACCGCTGAAAGTACTTAGAACGGATAGAGGTGGGGAGTACACCTCTAGGCTGTTCGACGAGTACTGCAGGCAATGAGGGATCTCTCATCAGCTGACGGCGGCCTACTCGCCTCAGCAGAATGGCGTGGCAGAAAGGAAGAATCTCACAATCATGAACATGGCACAGAGCATGGTAAAGGGTAAGGGACTACCAAAGAAGTTCTGGGCGGAAGCAGTACAGGTGGCTGTGTACGTGCTGAATCGGTGCCCTACCAAGAGTGTGAAGTTCAAGACACCGTTTGAAGCTTGAATTGGCTGGAAGCCAAGTGAAGCACCTGAGGGTCTTCGGGTGCGTGGCCTATGCCCCCGTCCCGGACCAAAGGAGGAAGAAGCTGGACGACCGAAGTGAAAAGTGTATTTTTGTGGGCTACGCTCCTGAGAGCAAGGCTTACAAGTTATACAATCCTGAGACGGAGAAAGCTATCATCTCAAGGGACGTGGTGTTTGAAGAAGGAAGCTGCTGGAGCTGGGATGAGGCGGTGAAGAACATCAAGGGGATGTTTTTCGAGGATGATGAAGAAGAAGGTGGAGGAGAGGATGAAGCGGAGATGGGTGGAGCGGAGCCACCATCACTACCAAGCGGAGGTCCAGGGGGAGCTCTCACCCCTTACTCTAGTGCTGCAAGCACGAGTAGAAGCAGTCCTGGAGGAACAAGTACCAGTGGGAGCAAGGACTACCGTCCTCAGCCCAGGATGCGGAGGCTGGATGAGATATATGAGGAGACGGCACCGACACTTAACAATTTTTCTTTGTATTGTCTATTAGCAGATGTCGAGCCGTGCTCCTATGATGAAGCTGCCAAGGAGAAGAGTTGGAGGAAGGCGATGGATGCGGAGATCGCTTCCATAAAGAAGAACGAGACCTGGAAGTTGGTCGACCCTCCTGCAGGCCAGAAACCCCTCGGGGTGAAGTGGGTGTACAAAGTAAAGAAGAACAAGGATGGCAGAGTGGAGAAGCACAAGGCCAGGCTAGTGGTGAAGGGCTATCGACAGGTCCAAGGCGTGAACTATGATGAAGTGTTTGCCCCCGTAGCGCGAGTTGACACCATCCGGTTGATCATAGCGCTAGCGGCTCACCATGGTTGGAGAATCATGCAGATGGATGTGGTCTCGACATACTTGAACGGGTACTTGGAGGAAGATGTGTACATCGAGCAGCCTCCAGGGTACGTTGTGAAGGGGCAGGAGAGGAAAGTCTGCAAGTTAGACAAAGCACTCTACGGGCTGAAGCAAGGGGCAAGAGCGTGGAACGGAAGGATAAATGCTTACTTGCAAAAGCATGGCTATCAGAAGAGCCCGCAAGAGCACGCCCTCTACACCAAGGTGGACCAGGAGGGCAACATGATGATTGTGTGCCTCTACGTGGACGACATGATTTTCACGGGAAACAATGCTGCTATGTATGAGGAGTTCCGGGGCATGATGAAGAAGGAATTTGAGATGACATACTTGGGAGAGTTGAACTACTTCCTGGGAGTGGAAGTGAAGCAGGGAGAAGATGGGATCTTCATATCCCAGAAGAAGTACGCAGAGGAAATCTTGAAGAAGTTCAGGATGGAGGATAGTAAGCCTATCTCCACTCCTGCTGACCCAGGGTTGAAGCTGAAGAAAGATTCTAAGGAAGGAGCGGTGGATCCTACCCTATTCAAGAGTCTGGTGGACAGTCTACGCTACCTTACCTTCACCCGACCGGACATCATGTATGCGGTCGGAGTGGTGAGCAGGCATATGGAGGAGCCAAAGGAAGACCACTTCACGGCAGCGAAGAGGATCCTGAGGTACATCAACGGGACAAGAGGTCACGGGCTGAAGTACTTCACTGGAGAGGAGCTGAAGTTGGTTGGGTACTCCGATAGTGACTATGGAGGCGATGTGAACGATCGGAAGAGCACTTCCGGATATGCATTCAATATGGGAACGGGAGTGTTCTCTTGGAGCTCGAAGAAGCAGGCAACGATAGCTCTATCGTCCTGCGAGGCTGAGTATATTGCAGCAGCAGCTGGCACCTGCCAAGCCATTTGACTAAGGAACCTGTTGGAGAGCTTGCAGCATGGAGTGGATGGGCCAACGACTATGTTGGTGGACAACATGTCGGCCATCCAGCTCGCGAAGAATCCCGTGCTACATGGGCGTAGCAAACATATCGAGACAAGGTATCATTTCCTAAGAGAGCAGGTAGAGTTGAAGACAGTAGAAGTGAAGTATTGCCCGACCGGAGAGCAAGTCGCGGACATCTTCACCAAGGCATTGAAGGTGGACACGTTCCTGAGGCTCAAAGGCAAACTCGGCATGTGCTGCCAAGTTTGAGGGGGAGTTTGTTGGGTTGACAATTTGACTCGGTCAAATTGTCAAAGCTTTTATAATTAAGTTTTTTTTTATTAAGTTTTTAATGCATTTATGATGGAGAGTTAATGATGTAATTAATAGGGGTAGTTGGAGAGTTTTCTTTTTGACTATAAATAGGCCCTTTGTAGTTCATTTCAAAGATTGATGAATAGAGAGATAAACTCCCAAAACCTTTTGTTCCTGTTTAGAGAGAGAGAGTGGGAAGCGCCGCAGCGCTGGTGTGTTTTCCTGTCCGGGCGGTTAGGAGTTGAAGCCGGGCGACTTAGTGAGCTCGCAGCGAGAGAGAGCTCGCGGCTTGCGCGACCCGCGTTTTGGTGATCTCGGCAGGAGGAGCTCGCGCAGGAGCAGGTCGCGAATAGACCGATCCCGCCACGCGAGTTAGGCGGTCAAGCCGCGAGTGGGGTGTGGTCTCGCCTGGTGGTTTAGGCGAGAGGTGGTGAAGGCGACCTCGCTGGGTTGTGGTCGCGTGTGGAGGCGGAAGCCCGCTCGCGAGAGGTGGTACTCGCCTATAGCGGGAGGTCGCGCGGTCTGAGGCAGCGGTCTCGCAGTTTTGGGTGTTGAGTTGTGGAGTCAAGTGGAATTGGTTTGTGGAGTTGGTTTTCTGCGGAGAGCTCATCCACGTTTCCAACACGCATGCCCGCCTTACCTAAGGTCGAAGAGTGTGTGGGTCCAACACTTCCTCTTCCTTGCGCAAGCAAAGTATGACAATAATTTTTTCCAAACTTTTTGAAACTCCTTTACCAACAACGCAGGAAGTCCAGTGAATCAGTTGCATGCTCTCCCTGCAATGTCGTCAGGATTAGGCACTTGAACACCTGGGATGGCATCTAAAACAGGACCTATGACTCAAAACAATTGCAATGCTTGTTCAAAGTTGTCACAATAGTGGCTCACGTGGATTATCGGAACCATTTGGTCCACTCTGCCTGAATTCTGGAGCTGAAAACTGAGAGAAAAGCGTAACACCAATTTTTGCGCACATGTTCGACTCATCATAGTAATGAAGTACCCAACTCTTCCTTACGCTCCCCATGTTCCTCTTTTGTTTAGTTAAATTGAAGCGGAGTTGCTATCTGCCGGAGAGAGGCGGTTACTACTACCCTAACGACCTATATTAATCATTCCTCCAACTGGTGGAGATGTTGCTTGTGGACAAAATTCTCATCTGAAGCAGTAATGTGCCATGTCATCATTTGCTTCAATCATGGTGGCTCTGTCTATACAAGAGATCAACCAGTCCACGCTCACCACATCTTTAGGGTGATGAATGTGAATAGCAAGGCAAGAAGAGAGGAGGGAGGGAGGGAGAGAGAGAGGTGTGAATAACAGGGAAAGAAGAGAGAGAGAGAGAGAGAGAGAGAGAGAGAGAGAGAGAGGTGAATAACAAGAAAAAATATATAGATAGAAGAGTGTGTTTACTGTTGGAGGACCCTCATCCCAGGAGTATTAATGAACTCATCATCTGAGAAACAAAGATTACAAGTACGGTTTCAAGCAAAGAAGGATCAGATACATGATTTGGATCCATTCTCCTAAGATTCTTCATGTATATACAGTGCCAAAATGAGATAAGTTTGGGGCTCTCTTGGGATGCAAGCCACCAATAATTATTTTGGCACGGATAATGTAATCTCTGGCACAAATCACATCTGTATTAAATGCACCTTCGTTATATAATTTTTTTGAGCCATCTGCACTTCCTGCTCCTGAAAATAAGTCATGCTTTAAGACTCATTCCTTGGTAATGATTGCACTCCTTATAGTGGGTGTATTGTTGCGTTGATCTTGTCAAGGACACCTTCCTACATGAGAACATTCGAGAGATGTTATCCCATGCAGAGTAACCCGAGGAAAGTTTCTACAAGAGGGGTTTCCCAGTTAAACATTTCATAGGATGAGTGTCTTTTTGATGAATATCTGCTTGTGTTTTTATCAGTGTTACCTCTCAAGTGTTTTGAGACAAGTTGTCAGGCATCGCTGATGTGTCATTTGAAAAGATGGATCGTAGCATACAAATTGCATTTTAAACTATGTTTTTATGCCATTGTAATATAATCAAAGTACCATTAGATAAATTTATTGAGAAGGCTATAAAAATCGAAAAATCCTGGAGGTGCAAGGCAGAGCAGAGATTTTTTTTCTTAGTTTATTGAGGGTCTGGGTGACTGAGAGGGACGAATGAGAGGGAGAGGGAGATGTGAATAACTAGGCAAGAAGAGAGGGGAAAGAGATGTGAATAACAAGGCAAGAAGAGAGAGAGAGAGGATAGAGAGAGGTGTGTTTATTGGTGGAAGACTCTCACCTAGGAGCATTAATAAACTCATCATCCGAGAAACAAAGATTACAAGTTAAGGTTTCAAGCAGAGAAGGATGGGATGCACATGGTTTGGATCCTGTTGTAATATTTGAGAGTCTTTGTGTAGGCTATAAATAGCCATGTTTGCCCCAATGAATTAGAATGTTCATTTAGTTCAACTTAGAATCAGGGCCGGGGGAACCGCTTCGACTGACCCACGACTTCCGATTCCGCGGCGACCTCCACCTCCGGCACTGCGTGCGCGACCTCGGCGTCTTTGACGGAGGACCTCCGCCTCTAGGGTTGCGGGAATCCTCTCTCCGCCGCCCATCTAGCGGCCGCAGCCTCTGACTTCCACGGAGGACTTCCGCCTTTAGGGCTTCCAGATTTGCGCTCGGCGGAGAACCTCCGCCTCTAGGGCTGCGGGATCACCCCTCCCGCCGCCGTATCCAGCGGCTGTCGCCGTCTCCGGCTGTTGCAAAAGGAGGAACAGTGGGCAACCAGCACGTCTGCATCTAGCGTGTCTTCAACGGCTCTTCAACAAAAACACCTCCGCATCCTAGCAGATCTGAGGATGCGGTGATCAGATCTAGGGAAGGAGGAGGCATTGATTGGTACCGAACGAGATGCGGTGATCGGTGAAAAATTTGATCTATGGCGTCGAATGGAGGAACGGTGGAAGATGTCTTCAAGATGTTGGGCCCGAATGATTGGCCACATTGTTGAGGGTGTTGGAATCGCAACGGTCAATGAAATTGGAACTTCCACCGATTGATTTGAACTTTGACAGACCGACAACCTACCTGAGTTGGTCACGCCGTGTGAAGAAAATCCTTGCAGCGAAAGAGGTTAGGGGATTCCTGACAGGGACGTTGAAGAAACTAGAGAACTTAGCTGGAGATGAGTGGGAGTCAGGCCATATGACGGTGTTTATGTGGCTTCTCAGCTCGGTTGTCCCATCGATTGCCGCCACGGTCAATGACCTTGAGACAGTCATGGAGATTTGGGACAAGCTGAAGAACACATATGATGACGTGGGGAACACTCTGCGGGTCTTCCAGGTGAAGGGAGAAATTGATGACACTGCTCAGAGAGAGAAAACAGTGCAGGAGTACGCCTCCGAGTTGAAACAAATATGGTTGGATTACGAACACGCCTCTGGCGGGATGTGTTTCAGCGATTCACAATGTCGGGCTTCCAAGATCATCGTGGAGGAGGGGGCAATGAAGTTCCTGAAAGGGTTAGATGACAAATTCGATCAGTGGAGATCCCTACTTCTTTTTGGTACAACGATTAATACACTCATCGAGGGCATCTCTGCTATGATTTAGGAAAAGACACGTCTCAAACTTCTGGCAGGGATAGGAGGGTCCACGACTGTGAAGTCGGCATTAGCGGCAAATGCCCCTGACATTACAGGATAGAGGGAAGAGACCCGACAGTGCTACAACTGTGGCGAGGTGGGCCATTTGAAGCAAGAATGCCCCGAGCCTCCCAACGAGAGAGATTTGGGTGGTGGACGGGGACGTGGTCGTGCTCGGGGTTGCAGAGGAGGCTATCGAGCCAATTTGGGCATGACTGAGAGTGCAGAGGAAGTTGGCATTATCTATATAGAGGAGGAGCAGACCCTACTTAGCATGATGAATGGAATCAAGAGGAAACAGACAGGCGAGGGGAGCAGAGATGGAGCTGGGGGGGGGGGGGGGGGGGGGGGGGGGGGGGGGGGGGGGGGGGGGGGGGGATGGGGGGGGTCGCGATGTATTCCCACCCAACTGATGGATCTCTCGCTCTTGCATACATATCTTCCTCCAGGGCATCAAATTGCATCATCGACTCCGGCGCATCACGTCACGCGACAGGAAATGCAGGCGAGTTTTCCTCCTACACTCGTCTGGCTACTGCAGATAGCATCCAGACGGCGAACGGTACATTCCAGCCAATGGTCGGTAAGGGTACTGTTAATTATTCAGATTCAGTAAAATTATCCAATGTCTTGCATGCTCCTTTTTTTCCAGTTAATCTCTTATCCATTAGTTTCATGATCATTCAACTGTGATGTGATGTTTCTTTTGATATTCCCAAGATGACTTTTCAGGAGAAATGGACGAGGCAGATACTTGGGACTGAGACTTGGCATGATGTACTGTGGTATCTGGATCAGAAAGGATTGGATGCTGCTCTTATATCTGTGGTAGAGAAGACGGGAGTTAGAGGACAGAAGATGAGTACAGAGAATATGATGATACTTCATCACAGGCGGTTGGGGCACCCCTCCTTTAGCACTGTAGCTAGATTATTTCTTGTTATTTTTGAAATAGCAAATAAAACAAAATTGGTATGTGATGCTTGTGATTTAGGCAAGCTTTCTAGGAGTTCATATGCTAGTGCGGGCCGAAGAAACTCTTCTGTTTTTGATGTTGTTCATTCTGATGTATGAGGACCTTGTACTGTAAGCTTTTTGAATGGTTATAAGTACTTTGCAATTTTTATTGATTGTGTATCACGTGATACATGGCTATATTTGATAAAAACTAAGAGTGATGTACTTACCTGCTTCCGAGATTTCCATAAACTTGTTCAGACACAATACACTGCAGTTATTAAGGTACTAAGATCGGATAATGAAACTATACCAGATCTTTTGTGCTTACACACCGACGCGGAACGGAATGACAGAAAGGAAGAACAGACACCTTCTGTAGGTGGCAAGGAGTATGATATTCAACATGAAGGTTCCTCAGAGTGTGTGGGGATATGCGATGTTAACAGCGGCACGGCTGATCAACAAGATGTCATCACAGGTTCTAGGGTGGAAGTCTCTGTGTCAGCAGTTGCAGTGACATAATGGGGGGATACTTCCTTTGAAGGTATTTGGGTGTGTGTGCTTCATGAGGGACAACAGGCCGAGTGTTGGTAAGCTTGATGCAATGACAGTCAAGTGTATGTCTGCGGGCTACTCTCGTACTCAGAAGGGATCCATGTGTTAGAGTTCAGTGGAGAAAAGATGTTTTGTGAGCATGATGCTCACTTCAGAGAGCTAGAACAGTACTACCGACAAGAGGAAGTTCTACCCACATTAGAATCGTCAGATAATAAAAGTATGAGGCTAGAGAGAGAAAGATTGGTGACAGATCTGGAAGTATGGCAGGGAGGATCTGTGGAGGAGCAGGAGAGTGATGAGTAGCAGGAGGAGATTGAGGAGAAGAGGCGAGATGTGAGACCTACAACTAGGAGGAGGAAGCTACCAGCAGTACAAGATTCAATGCCAGCAGTATCAAATCCAGTGTCTGTGTCCAGTCTAGCTCTTAGTCCCTTGGATACGTCGCTCCCTACTCCAGGAACACCTATATCACCACGAACCTCAGGTGATATCCTTTCCCTTTCTCGTTCCCCAACTCCTACTCTACCGTTACGGAGGACTACTTGCAGCAATGCGGGAAATCCTCCTGATAGATACGGTTGGGACCTTGCGTCATTTGTCTCTTACGATCATATCTCCTTTACTCACTGAGCATTCATTGCATCTTTGGATAGTATTATTGTACTTAACAATTGACAGGTTGTCAAAGACGATCCGAAATGGAAAACAACGATGAAGGAAGAGATGAGGTGATGCGGCTCAGGAGTAACACCTGCCCGCCACCGTGGAGTCCCACCTAGAGTCAGCACCAGGAGGCTTTCATCAGGGTCGCGGCCAGTACACCCCAACCAGCTCTCCGCCATGGTGATGAGAGCACTGGTGAAGGCCTCTTATCTAGGAGGTCGGGGGTCGAGCCCCGGCCTCAACAACCTGCCGCATGGTGGTGATTCCATGGAGGAGAGTTGGTTGGGGTGTACGGTCCGCGACCCTGATGAAAGCCGCCTGGTGCTGACTCCAGGCGGGCCCCTTGGTGGGACTCCAGGGTGGCGGGCAGGTGTGACGTCTGTGTCGCATCATAAAAGTGCAGCTCAGTTGGTGATGAGAGTGTTGGTGAAGGCCTATTATCTAGGAGGTCTGGGGATCGAGCCCCTACCTCAACAACCTGTCGCATGGTGGTATCTCCATGACAGAGAGCTAGTTTGGGGTGTACGTGTCACGGCCCTGATGAAAGACGTCTGGTGCTGACTCCAGGTGGGCCCCCTGGTGTGACTCCAGGGTGGCGGGCAGGTGTGACGCTTGTCCCGCATCATGAGGGCTCTTAAGAAAACAAGACCTGGGAGCTGGCACAGCTCACAAAGGACAAGAAGGTCGTTGGGTGCAAGTGAGTGTTCACTATGAAGCAGAACTCAAATGGACTGGTCGAGCGCTGCAAGGCTCGATTGGTTACCAAGGGGTACAACCAGACCTATGACATCGATTACGACGAGACATTTGCACTCATTGCAAAGATGAGCAACGTTAGGACTCTAATCAGCCTGACGGTGAATGGTGGATGGATGTTGCAACAACTAGATGTGAAGAATGCATTTTTTTCACGGAGATCTAGCAGAGGAGGTGTACATGGAGATACCACTAGAGTTTGGCACGACCAAGACAAAAGGCAGAGTCTGAATGTTGAAGAAATCCTTCTATGGGTTGAAGCAGTCACCCCGCGCATGGTTCGACAGGTTTAGGAAAGCGATGATTGAGATGGGATATCACCAGATTAATGCAGATCACACAGTTTTTTCCAGGCAGAATGAAGGTCACATCACCTTGTTTGCGGTGTATGTGGAGGACATGATCATTACCGGGGATGATGAGCAGGAGTTTGGAAGCCTCAAGGGGGCTCTGGGCAAGGAGTTTGAGGTGAAGAATCTGGGTCTTCTTAGGTACTTCCTTGGGATTGAAATCGCTTATGAGGCATAGGGGATAGTCCTTTCCCACAGGAAATACGCGTTAGATCTGCTCACTGAAACTTGGGATGTTGGGGTGCAAACCTGCTGCGACGCCAATCGATTAGAGGTGTAAACTGGGTGCAGAGGCCTGAGAACCAGTAGATCGTGAGATGTATCAAATGCTAGTTGGGAAGTTGATTTACTTGAGCCACACTCGCCCGGATATCTCCTTTTCAGTAAGCGTGGTGAGCCGCTACATGCATGACCCAAGGAAGGGTCATATGGATGCAGTGTACCAGACTTTGCGATACTTGAAGAGAGCTCCTAGAAAGGGGCTGACCTTCAGAAGGAATGTGCACCTGAGGATTGAGGGTTATTGCAATTCTGACTGGGCAAGCTATTCGGATGATAGAAGGTCGACTTCAGGCTATTGCATATTTGTGGGAGACAATCTGGTCTCCTGAAGGAGCAAGAAACAGTCAGTAGTGGCTAGATCGACAGTAGAGGCAGAGTACATAGCTATGACATTAAGGGTTGCAGAGCTCCTATGGCTGAGAGGAATGTTTGTGGAGTTGAAGTTGGATCAAGGAGATTGGATGAAGCTATGATGTGCCTGTTAGTCAGCCATCAGTAATGCAAATAATCCAGTCCAACACGATCGAACCAAACATATAGAGATTGATATGTTTTTTTATAAAGGAGAAACTTGATAGTGAACTACTGGAATTGAGTCATGTCTCGACCAAGGGTCAGGTTGCAGACTGCTTAACCAATGGACTCAGTACAGAGGATATGATCAGGGGTTGTAACAATGTGCGCTTAGTGAATATCTTTCACCAATCTTGAGAAGCGTTGTAATAATTGAGAGTTTTTTGTAGGCTATAAATAGCCATGTTTGCCCTAATGAAATAAAATGTTCATTTAGTTCAACTGATCCATACTCCTAAGATTTATATGTATATATAGTGCCAATGTGAGATTTAGGATCTGGGTATGCCTTGGGACGCAAGCCGCCGACAATTGTTTTGGCACGAACAATGTAACCTCTAGCACAAGCCATGTATGTACTAAATGCACGAGTACTGTATACATTGTTTGAGCAGTCTGCAGCCCTGCTCCAGAAAACAATTCATTTGCTTTGAGAGTCATTCCTTTATAATGATCGCACCTTTGATAGGGGTGGGAGTGTAGGGTGGGGTGGGGGGTGGGGTGGTGGTGGTGGTGGGGGGGTGGGGGGTGGGGGTGGGGGGTAATGCTGAGTTGATTTTGCAAGGGACACTTTCCTGCACGAGGACCTTCAAGAGACGATTTTGTAGGGGGCACTTTCCTGCACGAGGACCTTCAAGAGATGTTATTTCATGTAAAGTACCTTGAGAAAGTGTCCATGTTACGGTTGCGCATGTCGATGGGACACGCACACGTCGACGAGACACAGTGGCGAGTCCGCACGCGGAGGGAGATAATGACAAGCACGTCTGGAGGAGAGACCGAAGACGCGACGCCAACATGATTATTTTATTTCTATTCGTTTTATGTTATTTCATATTATGTTTGTGTACGCTTAATTATGTGTTTTTGCTATCCGCACTCCGTGCCTATAAGGGGCGATGTTGTACTTCTTTATGATTATTCTTGGATGAATGAAAATTAGGGCTGCTCCCTATGGTTTTCCTCTCAACTCTAATCCTCCATCCTCTTCCTCACCTCCGTCGCCCCCCCCCCCCCCCCCCTGTCGGATTTCTCTCAGAAACGTATCAATTTGGTCTGAGATGCCTCACCGCCAACCATCTCGCCACTGGTGCTCTTGATATCCATGCAATTCCCGCTACAGAGTCCGTCTCCCGATTCCGCGAACGATCTGCGTTGTCCTCCCGGGTCACGTCGCGATTCGGCTCCGCACGCCCGATTCCGCATCGTCCATTGGGACCATCGCTTCATGCTTCTGACACGAGCAGCTCGTGCTTCCTTCCATGCTGACGCCATCAATCCACAACTTCCATGGGCTCGTGCGACTGCCGATCGGCAGATTCTGATCGGTGCCATTGCAGGAAGACCGCAGCAGGCCTGTTTCTGCCTCCTAAATCAGCAACTTCAACTTTGTGCCCTGATTGGACTCAGAAACACTGTCGCCACCTTGTTTTCGCCAAACAACGGTTTCGAGCCCCAAATCCGACGGATTGCAGTGTTAGTCGCCGATGCTAGCAACTTCCGCGGCAACCAGTGCTTTTGTATCGATCTACCCTTCCAGTCGCGTCCTTCCGTTCCGCCGAATTCAGTCCAAGGCTCCTAACACTCACTCGACCGGAGTTCTTCCTCTGGATACGACCGCTGAAGCCCTAAGCCGTCGCTTGGAGGCTCAAGAGCAACTCGTCGCCTCCATGCACGCCACGCTCCTCGCCCTTTACTCCATGATTGACTCCCTCCAGGCGTCCATCGTCACCACTTCCGTCGCGTCCGGGTCCGACCCAACCACAAACACAGCTCTCTCCTAGGCGCGGGACCGCAAGCCATTCCTTCAGGGACCACTCCTCTACCCATCCTGAGCCGGTACACCCTCTCCCTCGACATTCCCTTCTTCGTCAGCGTTGACTCGATGGGTTGGATTGCCAAGGCGGAGCAATATTTCGACCTCAACTACACACCGGAGCACGACAAGGTGTCCATGACAGTGGTTGACCTAGACGACTCGACACTCCACTGGGATCGGTGGATCCGCAAAACCAACATGTCCCTCTCCTGGCCTGAAATCAAGCAAGAGATGATCCGGCTGTATGACACCCGCTATCCCGACTCCTCCGTTATCGAGCGTCTTTGCGGCATCCGCCAGGCAACCGACCTGAACGATTATGTTGATGAGTTCGTCGCCCTGGTCTCCCACGTTCTCGGGTTACCGTCCGATCATTACTTGCGCTTCTTCATGCAGGGTCTACTGCCACATATCCGTTCTCGTGTCCGCATGCATCACCCTCACACAGTCTCTGACACCGTGGACTTGGCGCGTCTGGTGGAAGCCGACCTCTCCCCCGGCGCCTGCTCCTACGGGCGACCACCACAAGCCCCGACCGCCTTGGCGACCGACAGTCGCGACTCCTCCACTACGGTCGCCGCCTTTGGGAAACCGACCAGGCTGCCCACCGACCCCTCAGTGCCTCTCGGACAGTGATTACAATGAACTTCATAGCAAGGATCGCTGTTTTTGGTTTCGCCAACCGTACTCCCTCAACCATGAGTGTGTCGTGAAGGAGTTTCACGCCATCATCAGCGACGTCAACCCTGAGGTGACCCTGGCCGACTTTGAGGCCCTGGAGCTCTCAGCTGAGGATACACCTCTCGACCCCACCGCGCTACGTTCCACTGCCTGGAGTTATCACATGCCTCGATGGGTGGGACTTCCAGCCAGCAGACCATGCAGCTCTCGAGCACACTGCGGGATTACTCGATCATTATCATGGTGGACAGCGACGCAAGCCACAACCTCATCTTTAAGCACCCGGTGCAGCAGCTCTGTCTACCCTCGATTCCCTCCCCGGATGTTGTCGTCAGTATGGGTGAAGGGCGCCACCGACCGACTCAGGGACGTTGCACTGTCGTCTCTCTATCCGTGGGGTCTTGTTCCGTGACCGCGGACTTCTACACATTCGACTTAGGCGATCTCGACGCCATTCTAGGAGTGGCTTGGCTCCAAACGCTCGGCGAGGTATACGTCATTTGGGAGACTATGTCGAAGAAATTCTTACACAAGGGTCAGCCATGTCGCCTCGACCGTGACTCCGCACTCCGAGGCTCTCTGATCTCCCTCTGCACGATCCAGCGCACCACAAACGTCGGCCTCTCCGCGGGCTGTGGGCCCCCTCGGGCCCATCCGTTGTGCCTCTTCCTTTTCCGACGGACTACTGAGAGCTTTCTACTATGCTCGCCGACATCATCCAACCTCTGGCATGGTTGACACCAGCCCAGCCGACTCTGGTCCGGAAGAAAGACGGCAGTTGGCGTCGTACTATCCAGTCAAACTACTTGATCACTGAAGGGTGCTCTGGCTCGCAGGAGGTCCCTGTTGCTGGGTCTTACCGTCTGCAGTCCGAAGCTACAAGGCTTCCCCAGGATCACTGTTTCCGCCACCCCTCCGACCACTATCTTGGTGACAAAGCATATTTTCCAGACGACGACAGGCTTATGGTTGCGCATGCCGACAGGACACGCACGCGTCGACGAGACACTATGGCGAGTCAGCAGAAGAGGGAGACAATGACGAGCCCGTCTGGATGAGAGACCAAAGATGTGATGCCAGCATGATGATTTTATTAATTTTCGCGTTATGTTATTTCATATTATGTTTGTGTATGCTTTTAATTACGTGTTTTCGCTATCCGCACTCGTGGCTATAAGGGGTGAGGTTGTAATTCTTTTTGATTATTTTTGGATGAATGAAAATTAGGACTGCTCCCTACGGTTTTCCTCTCAACCCTAATCCTCCTTCCTCTTCCTCACCTTCGTCGGCCGCCCCCCTTGTTGGATTCCTCTCCGGATCGTATCAGTCTACAAGTGGAGATGCTCAGTTAAACATTTCAGAAGATGGGCGTCTTTTCGATGAATATTTGCTTGTGTTCTTCTTATCAGTGTTATTTGTCACATGTTGTCACACAAGTTATCAGACATCGTTGACGTGTCACTAGACAGGATTGATTGCAACATACAAATTTCATTTTAAACTATGTTTTATGTCATTGTAATATGATTAAATATAAAATTATAAATTCATTGAGAAGGCTATAAAAATTAAAATAATTGACGTGCGAATCAGAGGAGAAATTCTCATTTTCGTTGTTGTGATTTCTTTTCCTTGCCCCTTTTTCTCGGAGATGAACTCATGCTCGAAATGAGACATATCAAACATGGATACTTCCGAAGGGCGAAACAATACCACGTCATCAAAGACCACAAAGACCTTCTGATAAAATGAAGCTCCCGAATCAAACTACAACACCCAGTAGTTATTGGGTAGGAGAAGATGGACTACACTGACACAATTTGTTACAACATGGATTATTTATGTTTTTAATTACAACTTTTATAATATTTCATTTTTATCTTGATCCACCTCCATATATAGAGAGGACTTGTGCTCTTTGCAACAATTTATTATTAGTTCGTTTCCCCCAACATGGTATCAGATAAACGACTCCCGGTGCCCTAGCCGCCGCTACCTGCATGTTCCTTCCGTCGTTAGTTCGACCCGCCGCTCGCGTCGTTCGATACACGGTGTTTCTTCCGGCGCTCGGCTAACACAAGTCCTCCAGCGCTTCCCTCTTCCAGTGCGCCTTCCAGCGTCCAGCGCGCATTCCAGCGTCTCAGCGCCGCTCACGTCGTGTCGCTCCCACCCTTCTCCCGACCAATCTTTGTCCGCCGTCCAAGGTTCACCGGCCCCTCCAGCTAGCTTCCTTCGCTTCACAGAAAGGTCTTCCAAGGTTTGTAGCCCCTCGCCTTCCGGCACCGGACATGCAGTGAAATTTTTGCTTCCTTCCGGCGCTGCTTGCCTTTCCAGTCATTGGATGGAGTGGATTTTTATTCTTTTCCTCTTCTACATTTATATTTGTTCGACGTAATCAACTTCACTTTGTTGGCCTCAGTGGTGTGTGGTCTCCAAATTTCTCTTCTTGAGCCACTATGTCTACTCTCAGTGATTCTACTACTCCCTCCACGCCGGTTCTTCCTCCTGCATGTTCTCTTCGTGGGAGTCATGATCACAATACTCCGCAGATTACTACTATCCGCTTGATGATTCTAATTATCTTTCATGGTCTCTCTCTATCACCCTAGCACTTAAGAGTCGTTGCCTCTTTGGTTATGTAACTGGGCAAACTAAGAAACCAAAAAAGACTGTTTCTGATTGGCCGCAATGGAATTCAAAAAATTCCTAAGTCATGTCTTGGCTAACAAATTCCATGCAGGAGTCCATCGCTCGCAACTACTTATTTATGGATACTACTGTTGATATTTGGCGGTGTGCGGAGGCTACTTATTCTTGAAAAGATAATATTGCCTAGATCTTCCAGTTGAAACGGAAGATATCCTTATTCCGCCGGGGTGATCATCCACCATCTGTTTCCTATTTGGAGTTTACTCAGTTGTACCAGGAATACGATCATTTTGATTCCCTCACTTTTGTTAGCCCAGTTGATGAGGCCATGGTCCGTGCTCGGGAGGATCGCAACTGAATCTTTGAGTTTCTTCATGGTCTTCATCGGGATTTTGATCAGATCAATGTTCAGATTTTGAGGCATTCACTATCACCGTCTCTTCCAGAGGTTTATAGTATTGTTCAACAGGAGTTTGGTCGTTGTCAGACTTTACATCCTGACCGAGCTCCTGAGAGTTCTGCTCTTGTTGTTGGTACCCCTTCTTTGTTGGGGGCTCATCCAACCTGTAATTCTAAGCTGAAGGGTAGTGATAAAGACCACCTCCTCTATGATTATTTTGGGAAGACTCGTCAAACCAGAGACACCTGCTGCAAACTCCACGGTTTTCCTCCACCGAGAGGTGGTGCTTCTCCTCGTGGTGGTCGTGGCTTTGGGCACTTCCTTAGTCGACATACACCTTGTTCTGCAAATTTCACTGATGTTGCTATGGATACTTCTCCTACTCTGTCTGGTGCTGATCCTTCTATCCTCCCTGATGTTTTTTCGGCTGATGAAGTTCTTGCCCTTCGCCTCATGATGCAAGGTCTTTCTACAAAGTTTTTTGCCTTGTCTTCGTATGCTAAAACTGAAACTTCAGGTGCCCACTCTGCTACTGCTCAATCTTCCACTCAGTGGATCATTGACTTCGGAGCCACAGACCATATGATTGGCTTCGCCTCAGGTTTCATATCCTATACTCCTCTCTCTGGTCGTGATAAGGTGAGCATTGTTGATGGTTCTCTTTCCTATATTGCTGGAAAAGGCTCCATCTCTTGTTCCTCTCTCACCTTATCGTCGGTTTTGCATGTTCCAAATTTCACATGTAATTTACTCTCTATTAGTCATTTGACTAATTCCATGAACTGTTTTGTAACTTTTCATCCTTTCTCTTGTGTTTTTTAGGACCTGAAGACGGGGACGATGATTGGCTCTGGTACTCTAGTCAATGGTCTATACATGCTCAATTCCAGCCCAGTGGCACCTCCTCTGACCCTTCACTCAAGCACATCCGACTTATATTCCTGGCCTTGTCATTTGTCGTTTAGGCTACTCGTCTATTCTTGTTATGAAGTTATTATTTCCTGTTATGTCTGCTGCTATTTTTCCTTCCTTTGTTTATGATGTGCGTGTTGTTAACAAACATTGTCGTACTACATTTAATCGTGTTTTGTTGTCAAGTTCTGTTTCTTTTACTGTGATTCATTCTGATGTTTGGGGACCTTGTCCCGTATCTTTTATTTCTGGTTGTGCTTAATTTGTCATTTTTATTGACTATTTTTCTCGCACTACATGGTTATATTTATTGCGCAAAATAAGTGATGTATTTACTACTTTCAAAAAGTTCCATAATATGATCTCCACTCAAATTCATGTCAAAATTCAGATCCTCCGCAGCGATAATGGTCGTGAATATCTGAATTCGCACTTTGCGAACTATATGGCTGATTGACACTATACATCAAACTAATTGTGCTTATTCCCCTGCTCAAAATGGGGGTTGCGTGGCATAAGAACCGTCACCTTTTGGAAGTGGCTCGTTGACTTTTATCCATTATGCATCTTCTCGAGTATTACTGGGGGGATGATGTCCCTACTGCAGCATATCTTATTAATCACATTCCCTCTCGTCTTCTTGGGAATGTCATTCCCCTTGGTACTCTACGGGTCTTTTTGGCGCAGCTCTGGCGGCTGGAGAATCTCTTTTCCAGCCGCCAGAGCTATTTTTTCTGTGTTTGGGACAACTCCTTATGAAGAGCTTTTCGTAAATCTGGAGCTGTTTTGCAGCTTTTCGGAAATCCCTCCCCCCCCCTCAGTTTCTGCTCCCGCAAAATAGCTTTCTCTCTCACAGGTTTTGGAATCTACCGGCCCCGACTTTTCCAATTCTTCCTGCAACTCGCGGGAGCCGACGGATCTCGCCGGAGCCGACGCTCCCTCCTCCTCCCGCTCTCGCTCTATTTCTTCAAAGCGCACTTCTGCACAGAACACCCAAACACTCTGCAGTTTTTCAAAACTGCTCCCCAGAGATCTATTTTAAAACAGTTCTATCCGGACAGCAGCTTTTCAATCCGCCAGAGCTGTCCCAAACAGACCCTACGGGTCCCTTCCTCTCAGCTTTCTCCTAAGGTGTTTGGATGTGTCTGCTTTGTTCACATCCACCACCGTCCTCCCACCAAACTTGATCCACGAGCACTAAGATGTGTGTTTATTAGCTACTCTCCTGCCCAAAAGGGAAACAAATGCTTTCATCCTCCTACTAAGAAGGTTTTTGTCACCATGGATGTCATGTTTCGTGAAACTTGTACTTATTATCCAGCCTCGGGTGACTACTCTGCTTTGCCCTCTTTTTCTTTGACCTCTCTGTCTGTACCTCTCTGTCTGTACCGTAAGAAGTGAGTGATTTCCTTCCCCTACTCTTATTCCTCCTACTGCTCCAACCTTGCAGGTGTACACTCGACGAAAAAAGAGGCCCACCAGCACACTTAACCTTACTGTGCAACCAGATCAATCATTGGACTCAGATTCTGGGCATTCGGAGCTTCCCAATGCTCTCAGAAAAGATATTTGATCTTGTGTTTAACATCTTCTTTCTAATTATGTTTCCTACGACTCATTTCTACCTCCCATAAGACCGTTGCGTCTTCCCTTGCTTCCATATGCTTACCAGCATCTTGGCAGAGTGTTCTTGAGATTCTCGTGTGGAGAGAATCGAGGTTGAGGAAATGAATGCTCTTGAAAAAACAACACATGAGAGTTAGTGCATCTTCCCCATGGAAAAAACGGTTGGATGCAAATGGGCGTTCTCTATCAAACAAAATTCTCAAGGTGTTCTTGAAAGGTGTAAGGCAAGACTGGTGGCAAGAGGGTATACCCAAACCCTTGAAATTGACTATCAGGAAATGTTTGCCCCCGTAGCAAAGATGAACATTATCAGAGTTCTTTTATCCTATGCTGCATGCAAAGGATGAGACCTTTGACAACTTGACGTTAAAAACGCTTTCCTTCATGAGAATCTGGATGAGAAAGTTTATATATCTCTCCCACCAGGCCTTACTCCTAAAAGTTCAGTGGGAAACATTTGCAAGTTAAAGAAAACACTATATAGGCTGAAACAGTCTCCAAGAGTTTGGTTTGGGAGATTTCACAAAGTCATGTTGTCTTTTGGGTATCACCAAGGCAATGTCGATCATACACTGTTCATCAAGCGTAGGATCGGTAAACACAGCTCTCATTTTTTATGTTGATGGTATTGTTATCACAGGCGATGTGGAAGAAATCAAACTTCTAAAACAAAATTTGGTTTCTAAGTTCGAGGTCAAGGATCTGCGTGCAATCAAATATTTCATGGGAATTAAAGTGGCAAAGTCGAAGCATGGGATCTTTATCTCTCGGAGGAAGTATACTTTGGACCTTCTTGAGAAGACTGAGATGAGAGGTTGTAGACCAGTAGATACCCCAATTGTAGCGAACCACAAAATGGGGCGTGATGATGGAAAGGAGATTGAAAATATACCTGAATTTTAGAGGCTTGTAGGGAGGCTAATCTACCTGGCTCATACCCGTCCAGATGTTGTTTATGTTGTAAGTGTTATCAGCCAGTTTATGCATGCTCTGATGACTAGTTATGTAGATGCTGCCCACAGAATTCTCAGGCATCTTAAGTCATCACCTGGGAGTGGGATCTTGTTTTCCCCAAATTCAGATCTAAAAATTGAGGTCTACATCGATGTTGATTGGGCCGGGTCAATCGACGATCAAAGATCTACCTCAGGTATTGTTCTCTTGTTGGTGGGAATCTTGATACTTGGAGGAGTAAAAAACAACATGTTGTGGCAAGATCTAGAGCTGAAGCAGAGTTTCGGGTTATGACTCATGGTGTCTGTGAAGGTCTTTGGTTGTGTTTTTTTGCTAAGTGACTTAGGACTCTCTGAAGATGAGCCCATTCGGTTGTATTGTAATAACAAGGTTGCTATCAGCATAGTACACAATCCTGTCCAGCATGATCGTGCTAAACATATTAAGGTGAATCGTCATTTCATTAAGGAGAACATTGAAAAGGGGCTTGTTTGTACTCCCTTTGTTCCCACAGATAAACAACTTGTTGATGTTCTCACGAAATGCCTGAGTGTAAGTACCTTTGGAAGAATTGTCGTCAAGTAGGGCATGATCAACATCTCACGTCCAACTTGAGAGATAGTGTTACAACATGAGTTATTTATGTTTTTATTTACAGCTTTTGTAATATTCCTTTTTCATCTCGGTTCGCCTCCACATACAGAGGGGACTTGTGCTCTTTGCAATCAGTTAAGTATTATTTTTTCCCTCAACACAATCTTCTCCTTAGAGTCAAGATGAGGATGAAAAAAAGAGCATTTTAGCATTTTCAGCCAAACATAACAAAAAAACAGTAAAGAAATATGTTGGCAACTCGAGGCTAGAAACAACTCATTGCTCTACAAACTTAATTATTCTCTAAGAATAGGGGTGTGATCAGTAGAAAGAGCCCAAATCTTATGTATATTGATTTAGTATATAAATACAATGAGAGAATACAAATATATAGGAGAGAGAGAGAGAAAAAAAACAAATCCTATACAAGATGTGGGACTAAAGGAGAAGAAGCATAAATGGGCCAAAACATGAGCCCAATACAAGGGTTATTCTAACACTCGCCCGCAAGCTGGAGCGTACAAATCGTATGCACCAAGCTTGGACAATCATTGATAGAAGGATGCTTTGGGAAGAGCCTTTGTGAGGACATCCGCAACTTGTTCCGTCCGTGTAACATGCTTTAAATCGAGCTTCTTCATTTGAACTTTCTCTCGAACGAAGTGGCAATCGACTTCAATGTGTTTCGTTCTTTCGTGGAAGACTGGGTTCTTGGCGATATGTATAGCCGCTTGGCTATCACAAAGAAGGAGAGCAGGAGAAGGTAATTTTACACCCAGATCAGTGAGAAGACTTTCAAGCCATGTTAGTTCGGATACAACAGATGTCATTGCGCGATATTCTGCCTCAGCCGATGATCGAGCAACGACCGCTTGTTTCTTGCTTCTCCATGTAACCAAATGTCCTCCAAAGTATGTGCAGAAACCACTAGTCGACCGCCGGTCATCAAGAGATCACGCATAGTCCGCATCAGAGTATGTCTCTAAGGTAGGAGCAGACGAGGAAGTCCGGTACACAAGTCCTTGACCCGGGGCTATTTTTAAGTACCTCAGAATGCGTTCAACCGCCAGAAGATGAGACTTGCGAGGAGAGTGCATGTAGCGACTGACAAGACCAACAACAAAGGAAATATCTGGTCTGGTAACAGTAAGATAGATCAACTTTCCAACAAGTCGTCGATAATATTCAGGGTTCTGGAGAAGAAGATCCGAGTCAGAAGCCTGAGCACATAGCTTGTGGTTTACATTCATGGGGGTATCACATGACTTACCCCCTAAGAGACCAGCATCATGAAGAAGATCAATATAGTACTTTCGTTGAGATAGAATAAGGCCGTCCGGTCGCCTGGCAACCTCAAGACCCAGAAAATATCGCAGAGTTCCCAGGCCCTTTGTCTGAAAGACCGAGTTCAGATGAACTTTGACGGCATGTATCCCTTGTGAGTCATCTCTTGTGATGATGATGTCGTCAACATATATTAACAGAAGGACCGTCCCTGATGGTCGACGACGAGTGAACAACGAGAAGTCAGCCGAGCTTCGAGTAAAGCCGACATCTCGAAGGACCTTACTGAATTTCTCAAAACAGGCCCGTGGAGATTGTTTGAGACCATACAGAGCCTTAAGAAGACGGCAAACCTGAGACTCCCCCGTGGTCTCAAACCCGGACGGTTGTTGCATGTAGACCGTCTCCTGGAGATCCCCATTTAAGAAGGCATTCTTGATATCGAGCTGAAAGAGAGGCCACTGGCGATGAACAGCGACAGAGAGGAGGACCCGAACGGTATTGAGCTTGGCGACCGGAGAAAAGGTTTCCTCATAGTCGAGCCCCTGTTGCTGGGTGAAGCCGCGAGCTACAAGGCGAGCCTTCAGACGGTCTATCGTCCCATCAGCAGCATGTTTGATGACAAAGACCCACTTGCACCCCACCGGTTTCTGACCCGGAGGGAGGGGGACAACGGTCCATGTCTGGTTAGCCCAGAGAGCAGACATCTCCTCTTCCATGGCTGCCCGTCAGCCAGGATGTTGAAGCGCCTCCTACACAGAGTTAGGAACAGAAATCGACGAGAGAGAAGTAGCAAAGGTGTGCAGAGGTGGAGAAAGGCGATGAAGAGAGACGTAGACTTCCAGAGGATGGGCAGTGGAGGGCGTTACCTGATCAGAGGGACGCGAAGTGTCCATGGCAGAGGTCAACGACAGAGGGTCAACGGAGCTGGGAGGGCGACGAGTGTAGACACGGATAACGGGTGGTTTGGTGGTAGAAGTAGCGGGGGGAGGGGAGAGTGGTGGTGGTGGTGGAGTAGCAGGAATAACGGGACGAGGTAAGGGCGGCGGCAGAGGAGTTGGTGGTAGAGCAGATGAGGACGGAGCAGGAAAGAACGGTTCGTCTTCCCTGAAGATAACGTCAGCAGAAACGGTGACCTTGCAGGTAGTGGGTGAGTAACAAACATAGCCCTTCTGGGTGCGGGAGTAGCCAACAAAGATGTGTTCGCCGCCTTGGGATCCAATTTATCTGAGGAGGGCCCAAGGCAGTGGACATAGCATGTGCTTCCGAAGATACGTGGCGAGAGAGGGAAAGCCGGAGTGGAGGGAAACAATATGCTAAAAGGAGTCGCATAATTGAGGACAGAGGAAGGGAGACGATTGATGAGAAAGCAGGCAGTGGAGACCGCAAAGTTCCAGTATGCCTTAGGAACATGCATTTGGACCATGAGGGAGCGGGCAACATCGAGTAAATGGCGGTTCTTGTGTTCGGCAACCCCATTTTGTTGCGGGGTATAAGCGCAAGAGGTTTGATGGAGAATTCTGTATTCCGAACATAAGGTGGTAAAGTCGTGGCTGGTGTATTCACGAGCATTATAAGTACGAAGAGTTTTGAGGGTGGTATGGAATTGCGTCCGGGTCTCGAGGACAAATGCCCGAAACACCCGGGGAAGCTCGGAGCGTTCGCGGAGTAAGTAGAGCCACGTGGTGCGTGAATGATCATCAATAAAGGTGAGAAATTAACGAAAACCACATATACTAGGAATCTGAAATGGTCCCCAAATATCCGAATGAACAAGATCAAAAGGAGCCGCACTCCGAGTACAATGCGAAGGAAACAAAGAACGTGGTTGTTTGCCGAGAATACATGAATCACACTGAAAAGAAGTAAAAGAAAGGTCTGGAAGAGCCCGCTGGAGAACTGGCAGAGGAGCATGACCAAGTCGGCGATGTCAGGCAGTGGAGGAGACGGAAGACAGAGCGATGGGAGAGTCATCGAGAAGGTAGAGCCCATTCCGCAGCCGGCCTTTACCAATGGTAGTCCGCGTCCGCCGATCCTGTATAACAAATGAAGAGGAAGTGAATATAACAGAACAATCCAGGTCACTGGTAAGACGCCCAACAGAGAGTAAGTTAAAAGGGGAACTCAGAACATGAAGAGCCGAGCGAAGAGGGAGGGATGGGTGGATAGAAAGATCGGCCGAGCCGGAGACAGGAACCAGCGCCCCATTGGCCACGGTGATGGACTTCGGATAAGGAGAATCCGAGTACTGGGCAGGTCGTTGCGAAGTGATGTGATGAGTGGCGCCAGAGTCCACAATCCAACCCGGACTGTGGGAGAGACAAGCAGTACCTGTGTGGGAGACGGAGGCGACGGAGGCCGAGGGGGGGTTGAGCAGACCGTGGAGATGCTGGAGCTGAAGACGGACGGTCTCGAGATCCGGAGGAGTAGCGTCAGTAACGGCAGAAGCCGTCGGGCGAGGGGGTAGCTGAGTTTCTTGTAACAAGTCGCCTCAAGATGGCCATTTTTCCCGCAGAAGGAGCACTTTGGCCGGCCACGGCCCCGCGAGCCCGACCGTCCCCCCCGAGTAGAAGTGGGAGGAGATGGTAAGAGCGAAGGGGCATGCTGAAGGAGAGCCGGTGGAGAAGGAGCAGGAGGATCTGAAGGAGGCGAGACCCGGAGAATCATGGAGCAGACATCCGAGAAAGAGGGTGTAGTAGGAGCGGCCAGGACCTGAGCACGAAGACTGTGAAAATGAGAAGGAAGGCGAGCCATAAGGATGGCAATGCAAGCAACTTCCTTCTGAGCCCGCTGAGCAGCATGATCAGTGGTGGGCGGCTGGTGCTGGATCCAGGCTTCAGCAAGAGTTTTAGCCCGAGCGACAAACGAGGTCATATCTGAGGCACCGCCAGTGTCGAGAGTGAAGAGATCAGTGAGGATGTCATAAAGATGCTGGAGGCTGTCGCGGCCAGAATACAAGGAATGGAGCTCATCCCACATAGCCTTGACGGTGTCGTGGTACATAGCCATTTGATAGGGCTCACCATCCAAGGAGTGCAGAATCCAAGTCTGAACACGGCCGTCATTACGAAGCCAATCATCCGTAATAGGAGAAGGAGGTGCCTGAGTAAGGTGCGGCAGAAGGCCCTTAGCATGGAGAACCCGCTGAACAGAATGCACCCAAGGAATAAAGTTCTTCTTGCCAGAAAGAGAGATGGTAGTTATCCGGAGCTCGTCACGGAGTTCGACAGAACAGGCCGGGCTGTCTGGAGGACAGGCCGGAGGGACAGGGGGCGGGCTGACCGCCGAGCTGGGAGAAGTGCCAGAGGAAGTCATGGAGACAGGACGCAGCCCTTAGACGACCAGGGAAGACCGCCGCGGATGGAGCAAGAGACCACGCGACAAGGCCGCGTTGAGGAGGACAGGAGACCGCGACCAAGAGAGCGGGAAGGGAAAAGAACAAGGCCGCACGGTCACAATGGCACCAACGATCAGTCAGAGCGCGACTGATATGCGGAGAGAAGTGGTCGCAACGGATAAGAGACCGCCCGGTCAAGAGGTAAAAGCACAAGCGGCTGGAAGAGGCCGCGACCAAAAAGCGGAGCGACCAGGAGAATCGTCGGGCAGAGACAAGTCGCGCCGGACTGAGACAAGCAGGAGATCGCGACCAAGATGCAGGCGAGAAGGAGACAGCCCGCACGGTCAGGCAGATCTTAGCAGCAGACAGAGAAAGAGGCCGCGACGAGTAGAGAGGCCGCAGCGGACAGAAAAGAGGCCGCAGACAAGACAGACCGCGAACAAGCAAAGAGCAAAGGAGCGGACTGACGAGAGGCCGCGACGAGTAGAGAGGCCGCAGCGGACAGATAGGAGGGTGGTCCCACGGAAAGAAAAAAGGCTATAAAAGCAAGAGAGGGGGGAAGGTGGATCCACGAAGAGAAAAAGAGCAGAAAGAAGCGGACTGAGAGGGCAGGCCGCAGGGGAGCGCAGATAGAAAGGAACAGTCCGCGAAGAACAAGCCGCGGGAGGAAGACCGCGAGAGAAATTACACAGTGCGGTCAGACGTCGGCAGACCGCGAGAATCGGAACCTGCCTGTGATACCATGTAGAAAGAGCCCAAATCTTATGTATATTGATTTAGTATATAAATACAATGAGAGAATACAAATATATAGGAGAGAGAGAGAGAGAAAACAAATCCTATACAAGATGTGGGACTAAAGGAGAAGAAGCATAAATGGGCCAAAACACGGGCCCAATACAAGGGTTATTCTAACATGATCGAATATCAAAATCAAGGGGAATGCATCAGAGAGCATTTCACCAACTCAGTAAAAGTGTGAAGAACAAAATTTGATACACGTTGGACAAAAAAAGCTAGATTAAAACGAGTAGAAAAAACAAGGTGCGAGAGGCTAGGGCATCGAGGTGCAGCGGATAAAGCAGGGAAAATCATCAGGACATCTGGGAAGAAGACACAAGCAACGAACAAGATGGCAACCATTCAAAATAACAAGTCGACATAGAGGCCATTGCAAAGTAGCAGGTCAGACCGAAGCAATTTTGACTAGAAAAGAAAGAAGTTGCCCAATAGAGAATCAGTTATATAATCAAAGGCAAGGAATAACTCGTGGCATGACATAAGCGCAGCCTACTCCAGAACATAGATTGCAATGACTCCACATAGAGGTTGCACAAGTCACAATCCCTGCGTCCAAGGCAATGCCATAATGTTTCTAGCACTAAAGACGCAATGTGATGTCAAGCAACACCGTGGTCCCATTCTCACTCCACTTAAAGATGGTCATGGTAGTACTTATCAAGTTGGGTATTCATCATCTGAGCCAAATACACGCCCTTCCCCTTGTGCATGAGGAACATCATCTTCTTCTTTTGTTGCAAGCACCCATGCAACCCCTCCTGACCTACAGTAAACGCCATTCTGGTGTCATCGCTGCTCTTCTACATGCAGGAGATGAGTGTCGGAACATGGTTTGACACTCTTTATGTTTGAGCATAACAAATAGTGGTGATTATTAATGATAATTTTGACTAAATTTTAACAAAATTTATGTTAAACCAAATATGTGGGTGACACCAAATTTCATCTCAATCCATTCACTATTTCCAGTTGTATTTTCTTTTTCATTTAATCTCTTTCAATTTCTTCAAACATAACAGAACCTAAAAGAATAAATATGCATCTGAAAAGGTCTAGGTATTTCTCTGAGCTTGATATGAAGTAAACATGAATATTCATACATTGCATACCTCCATAACGGGGTAAAATCGAGAAAGTTGCCAAGTTTCTTCTTCATCACTCTTTTCTTTCCTAGCAGCTTGCTTCTTCTATTTGACAACAATATGAAAGAATGAATTAGTGGGGCATTAATTGTTGCAGAAGGAAGAAAACACAATGATAGTTAAAAATAAGAAATGAGATATTTAGTAACTTGCCTTATTAACCTCGAACTTGAGTGAGAAGCCTCCTGAAGTCTTCTTGGAGTCGGGCAATGTTAAGTATTTCATGTTATGTACAGCATTCATGTCATCAGGTGATAATTTTGCCAGCTGCATAAAGAAAGAAGAGAGGTTCTCTTTCTCATGAATCTTCTCAAAGTATGCCACTAATAGATTCCAAAGAAGCTTCTTCAATTGCCTGATACAATTTGGATTTATGCAAACAAAAACATTTCTGGGATGAATGTGCTTATAAAACTAGAATTGGCGTTAGTCTTTAAAAGACGATGGAAAAGTTCCTTTCTTTCATGCATAATAATTCTTAAATGTCCAAAATACTTCAAATCCTTTTTGCTTCAAATCCATCAAGACAAATGTTTTTGGTCAACTAAGTTAATATTTCTAAGAAACCCATAAGACAAAAAGATAAGCTTCAAGATGGATCCAATCAAAGGTTTAGGGGCGGACTGGTGCACAAAGCATCCCCACACATCGACGGTCCAGGGAAGGGGGCTACCACAAGGGTGAAATGTAGGCAAATCTTACCTTGCATTTTTGCAAGAGGTAGCTTCCAAAACTCGAATCCGTGACCTCAAGGTCACACAGCAGCACCTCAACCGGCGGCGTGTCAAGACTGCCGTCATCCAATTAAAGGTTTCAAACCCAAAAAATGGAAAAAATAAAAATAAAGGAGAGACTAATCAGCATTTTTACCAACAAAAAAAGGTTGAGAGCTAAGCATTATAAAAAAACTCATCAATTTTATGACTTATCATTCTCTTAACATTTCAAAATGACCCCACTATAAGTAAATGCCAGTTTTTTTCTGGGGCACTTGGTAATAAATTCATTATGGTTATTGTTAGAAAAGTCCATTTAATCTAGACCCATTATGTATTTTTTATTGTTATTCTCTCTCCTCTTTAGTCCCACATCATGTATAGGACCTTCCTCTCTCTTTCTCTCATCTACATCTATATATTTGTACTCATACTTTGTATTTTAGACAAGTGAACATATATACAAGGTTGACTTTTCCCTTCTCTACATGGTATCAGAGGGAGGTTGTCTCCTTGGGCGGATTCCCTCTTCTTAACCGTCTATCCCGCGTGGTCCTCTTCCCTGCCTGCGGCCTGCTGCGGGCTGCTCTTTTGTCTGCTGTCTGCTCTTGCCGCACGGCCTCCTGCGGCCTACCTCACCTGTCCACTCTGCTTCTCTTCTTTCGCTTCCTCTTCTTCTCCGTGGTTCCACACCTCCCCTCAGGCTTCTTATAGCCTTCCCTCTCTTTCCCGTGGGGTCCACCTCTCCCTGTTGCTCCTGGTTCAGACCGCTTCGATCTCCTCCAGACCGCACTCTCTGCTCGCGGCCTGCTCTTCTCGTGGCCTGCTCCCCTAAGCGCATCTACTAGTCCAGACCGCGATCTCTTCTCATGGTCTGCTCCTGCTCGCCTCTAGCAGCTTGCTCCTGCTCCTGCACTTCTGGCGGACTGCTCCAGCTCGCTGCGGCTTGTTTCTACTCGCCATGTTCTGCCTCGGCTTGCTCGCGGACACTTCTTGTCCGCTGTGTTCTGCTATCCACGGCCTTGTCACTGGAGTCCTACTCGCGACCTTTTACTCGCCGCGGACTGTTCCTATTCCCTGCGATCTGATCTCTCTATCCGCTTGAGACTTCTTTACTCGCGGTCTCTTCTCTATGCCCGCTCGTGGCCTTCTTCTTCTCTGACCGCTGTTGTGCTCAGCCAGACCGTGCGGACTGTTGTCTTCCCGCATTTAGGTCACGGTCTTCTCCTCTCTCCTATCCGCGCAGCTTCTCTCTGTCCGCTGCTGCCTTCTCTTTCTTCCGGGCTCCGCCTTTGGTCGCGGCCTCCTCCTGCCGCTGGTGTCTTCATATCGTGACCAGGCGGTCTCAGCTCTAGTCACGCGGTCTCAGCTCTAGTCGCGCGGTCTCCTCGGTTGCCGGTCTGTTCTCCTAGCCGCAACTCTTCTTCATGACCTCTTCTGCTGAGTCTATCGGAACGACGGTTCCTCCTGCAGATCGCCCGGCCTCTATTCCGGAAGTGCGAGATGAGCTCCGTATTACTACTATATCTCTGACCGGCAAGAAGAATTTTGTGGAATGGGCGCACTTTGTTCGTCGGGTCCTGCAATCCAAGGGGTTTCTTCATCACTTGACCCAGGTCGTTACCGGTACTCCTACTGACGATTGGTTACGCAATGATGGTCGTGTGCAGACATGGATCCTTAATTCCCTTGATGGCGAGTCTTATCGCCTGGTCATGTACCACGAGACGGCCAAGGGCATGTGGGACGAGCTCCATACCCTTTACTCCAGCAAGAATAGTCTCCACCATTTGTACGACATTATCACTGCTCTCCAGGCCCTTGATAGCGGTGGCGCGACCGATCTGACCTCCTTTGTTGCCCAGGCTCGGTCTCTGGTCGAAGCTTGGATCCAACATCAGCCTCCTACTGTGGATCTTGCTGCCCAACGTGCCCAAAAGGAAGCTGTGGGTATAGCCATGATGATGGCTCGAGTACCCCATCATCTTCACAGTGTACGGGCTCACATCCTCTCCTCTACTGTTACCCCGCCCTTCTCGGATGTGTGCTCGATGCTTCTCAAAGTCTCCCCGCCTCCGGATGTGTCTGGACCTCCTTCTCTAGCCCTTGTCCAGCAGGCACCTGCTCCCTTACTGCCTCTTCTGTCTTCAGCTCGTGGAGGCCGCTCTGATTCTCGGGGACGTGGTAGGGGTGGACGACCTCGACCTAAGTGCTCATTCTGCGGCAAAAACGGGCATCTTGAAGCCACGTGCTATCGCAAGCATGGTCGACCTCCTCGTCCGCAGGCATCTGCTGCTGCCACCGACCCCTCTCCCACTCGTACTGACCTCGACGAGGTTCGTCTTCAGCTCCAGCATATTCATGGACTACTCAGACGCCCGCCAGCCTCGGTTGCCTCCGCTGCCTCCATCTTCAATGAAGGTATCGCATGCCTCTCCTCTGGCCCGCGATGGATCCTCGATTCTGGTGCCACTCATCACATCACCTCAGTTCGACTGTCTCGGTACTTGTCTTCACCACACCCGAAGTACATTACTGTGGCCAATGGAGCATCTGTCCCTGTCTCTGGATATGCTGATATTCCTCTCGCCTCCTCTCTTCTCCTGCGCTCGGCTCTTCACGTTCCAGGCTCTCCTTTCAATTTACTTTCTGTTGGTCGTCTTACTACTGATTTAAATTGCTCAGTGACCTTTACTTCCTCTTCTTTTCTGATACAGGATCAGCAGACGCGGACTATCATTGGTAGGGGGCGGCTACAAAACGGGTTCTACCTTCTTGATGACTCTCCTACTCTCCTCGCATCGATCTCCTCCTCGGATTGCCATCGACATCTTGGCCATGCTCCTCTCCCAGTCCTCCAGAAGGCTCTCCCGGATATGTCTCTTCCTGCCTTTCAGTGTGAAACATGTTTTTTTGGCAAACAGCCACGTTCATCTTTTCTTTCTCATTGTACTCGGAGCTCCGGTCCTTTTGTTTTGGTACACTCCGATATATGGGGTCCGTACAAGATTACTAGTATTTCTGGCTACCGTTACTTTCTTACATTTATTGATGATTACTCTCTCATGACATGTTTGTATCTCCTTCGCGATCGTTCTGAGCTTCCTCGCGTCTTCAGGGCCTTCATTCTTGAGACTCGCACTCACTTCTCTGCGCCCATTCACACTATTCGTACTGACAATGCGCGCGAGTACACTGGTCATGACTTCGCGACCCTCTGCTCTGAGTTTGGCATCATTCACCAAACATCGTGTGTGTATACTCCACAACAGAATGGTGTCGCCGAGCGCAAGAATCGTCACCTTCTTGATGTAGCTCGCTCCCTTATGCTTCAGATGCAGGTTCCCAAACCATACTGGAACTTTGCGCTCTTCACGGCCTATTTTCTTATCAACCGTCTATCATCTTCCATCCTCCAGAATGCTACTCCTTTTAGCCTCCTATTTCCCTCTACTCTGTCATTTCCTGTTACTCCCCGAATTTTTGGGTGTACTTGTTATGTTCACCACCTCGGTTCCTCTACAGACAAGTTGGATCCCCGTGCAGCTAAACATATTTTTGTAGGCTATTCGCGCACTTAAAAGGGTTATGTGTGTTATTCGCCGACTACCCGCAAGGTGACTGTTTCTGCGGACGTCACTTTCCGGGAAGATCTTCCCTTCTTTTCTACTTTAGATGTCGCTCCTGTTCCCGAGCCCGTCGTTCGTCCTGTCATCTCTGCTCCCCGTTCCTCATCATCTCCTCCTCCTGCCCAGCCTCTGGTCCGTCCACATCCACCTGTTATTCGGGTCTATTCTCGTCGCTCTCCTCATCTCGTTGCCCCACTGCAGTCGGCTTCGACCTCTGATGCTCCACTACCTGCTGATCCGGCTCCAGCCTCCACCGCTCATCCAATGGCGAACTATGTCTCTCTACATCGCCTTTCACCGCCACTTCTTCACTTTGCCACATCATTATCCTTTGTTTCTGTCCCTAACTCTGTGCAGGAGGCGCTTCAACATCCAGGATGGCGGGCTGCCATGGACGAAGAAATGACGGTCCTTTGGGCCAACCAGACCTGGGTCATTGTCCCTTTACCTCCCGGTCAGCACCCTGTTGGGTGTAAATGGGTTTTCGTCATCAAACACGCTCCAGATGGCACTATTGCCCGCCTAAAGGCCCGACTGGTGGCCCGTGGCTTCACTCAGCAGCAGAGCCTTGATTATGAGGAAACCTTCTCTCCGGTGGCTAAGCTCAACACTGTTCGGGTTCTTCTCTGCGTGGTTGTGCACCGCCACTGGCCCCTTCATCAGCTCGATATCAAGAATGCCTTTTTGAATGGAGATATTCAGGAAACCGTCTACATGCGCCAACCGCCCGGGTTTGAGACCACGGGGGAGTCTCGTGTGTGTCTTCTAAAGAAATTCATTTATGGTCTTAAACAATCCCCTCGGGCGTGGTTTGACAAGTTCAGCAAGATGGTCCGGGACATGGGTTTCACTCGGAGTTCTGCAGACTTCTCCCTATTCACTCGACACCGGGCAACTGGAACCGTCCTTCTGTTGGTTAATGTTGATGATATCCTACTTACTGGGGATGACTCAAAGGGGATTCAAGAGGTCAAACAACATCTGAGCACCGTGTTTCAGACCAAAGACCTGTGGCATCTTCGCTACTTCCTCGGTCTTGAGGTCGCACGACGGCCGGATGGGCTTGTCCTCTCCCAACGGAAGTATTGTCTTGATCTTCTCAAAAACGCTGGCCAGTCTGGTTGCAAGCCAGCTAATACCCCGATGGAGGCAAATCACAAACTATGTGCTCATGCCTCTGATGATGATTTGCTTCTCCAGAACCCGGAATACTATCGACGCCTTGTGGGAAAGTTGATCTACCTAACGGTCACGAGGCCTGATATATCGTTTGTTGTTGGGGTTGTCAGTCGGTTTATGCATGCTCCTCGGGTTTCTCATCTCCAGGCGGTTGAACGAATTCTCCGATACCTTAAGGCAGCTTCGGGTCAAGGGCTTGTTTACAAAACCTCCAACTCTGCTCCAACATTGGTTGCTTATTCTGATACCGATTATGCCGGTTCCCTGAACGATCGGCAGTCAACCAGTGGGTTTTGTACTTATTTTGGGGGTCATCTCATTACATGGAAAAGTAGGAAACAAGCCGTGGTCGCTCGATCCTCAGCGGAAGCTGAATACCGATCGATGACATCAGTTGTCTCAGAACTCACATGGCTAGAAAGTCTCCTTACTGACCTTGGAGTAAAACTTCCTTCATCTGCTGTTCTATTTTGTGATAGTCAAGCAGTCATACACATAGCAACGAATCCGGTGTTTCACGAGCGCACAAAACATATCAAGTCGACTGTCACTTTATTCGAGAGAAAGTTCAATTGAAGAAACTTGAATTAAAGCATGTTCCGGGCACTGATCAGGTTGCTGATATTCTCACAAAGGCTTTATCAAGTACCTTGTTTTACCAGTGTTTGTCCAAGCTGGGTGCATATGACCTATACGCTCCAGCTTGCGGGGGAGTGTTAGAGAAGCCCATTTAATCTAGGCTCATTATGTATTTTTTATTGTTATTCTCTCTCCTCTTTAGTCTCACATCATGTTTAGGACCTTACTCTCTCTTTCTCTCATCTATATATTTGTACTCATTCTTTGTATTTTAGACAAGTGAACATATATACAAGGTTGACTTTTCTCTTCTCGACAGTTATTAATAGCAAAGGAAATTAAATAAGACAACAAAAAGTTTTTCCCTCATTAAATGGTAATGGAACAGGGTTAATTACAACCCTAACCTCTTTAACCCAGCCCACATATCACTTGCTTGCTCCAATCTGGCTCCTTCGGGCACATGATCGCAAAACCACCCCAACTCCTGATTCCGATAACACTACCGCTCCCATGAATTTGCCTTGGTCACTGGCTATCAGAGCGGTTGGAGCCGAGGACATGATTGTCAGGCTGGCGGAGGCAACAAACATGACTACAATTCCTTGTCTACCTGCTCTAATTACACCTGGACAAACAGCCTCTTGAAGATTCTCGACAAATTTTTGGTATCCTTCCACAGCCCAGCATGTGTGCACCTATAGTCAAACCCAGCCTACTAATTGTGATGTTTCCCCCTATCTATTGTTATTCAAGCAGAGGACTGCAATCAACTGCTTCAATAATTTTAGATGTCCCTTCTAACAACAATGCCATTTTTCCCTCTGGATTCACTATATCTGTTTCTACCAATGCGTTTCGATATTTAGATTATGACGTCTCTTCCGATAAGATAGAGAAGAATCAACTATTTTCTTCTCTACCCATCTACTTGATTATTGTTGCTAACAACTCCCCCCCCCCATCTACTTCTGGAAAGAGAATTGTTAATATTTTCAATTGATCTGGTTACCTTCATCACAAACACTCTCCCTCACATGGAACACATGTGCAAGATGACATAATAACAACACTAAACAAACAATAACAACAACCAAGCAAAAAATGTAAAAGACGCAAAAAATGTAAAAGACGCAAAAAACGACCAAATTAACATGAAGCTTCATCACCGGTGAGAGGAAAACACCCGAGAAGGGGTAGACGTGGCTAGAATCGACAGAAACTCCACAGGCAGTTGCTAGAGTCAAAAATAAGAGGCGGCAACTGGAATAATCAGAAATACAACACGCCGAGGAAACAAAGAGTCGTCTGTCGATGGGATCAGAAGTAACTCCTGTCGACAGAATCAAAAGTCGGTCTTGTCAATGGGAACAGAAGCAGGACTTGTCGACGAGAGCTCTTATGGGAGAAACAGACGGGATCTAGAGAGGAAGCCACCGAGAAGTTTTGATCGCCAATATTTTTAGGACGTCAAAATTTCAGGGAGTCAATTCCTACTCTGATACCATGATAGAAATAGAAGAAAAGCAATAGAAGGTGCATTTTATTCTTCCACAAAGGGATAATTTAAATGAGTTACATGGACACAAACTCAAACTCACAATGTGGGAGTAAACCTATACAAACTTAATGAACTAAATATTAATATAAAACTAATAACTTCAACACTACTAAATCAGCTGAACCAGAATTAGTTAATCAAATATCATGATATTCCCCTCAAATTGACCAAAAGGGTTACTGTGCTTAACTTGTAAACATTCTAATTGGATGTTGTCTTACTCAAGTTGATTCTTTGACTGGATGAAAGGGATGTGAATGACATCTTGTTATGGACCCCGACAGAGCGGACGAAGGCGAGGGGCGACCGCCAGTGTGGCGGGTGTATCGACGTAGTGAGCGCAGTGCGCATACTATGTCGTTACATTTGGAGTATCATTTATGTTTCAGTTTCGTTACGTTGAGTCCGGCGAGTATATATGCTGGAGACTTATTGTATTTTGGCATGCTTGAATGTATTTGGAATTTCTTGTTTTCTCTTCCCTCTCTTATCCTCTAATTTTTCCCCCTTCCATCCTGTCGACTTCTAGCTGCGGTCTCCGCTGCCCAAAGTACCACCGCTTAAGCAATCCCGCACCGGCGCATCCTTCCGCTCCTTCGTCATGTCGTTGCCTTTGCAATCCCTGTTCCCCTCGCGCGTCCCTCCCGCCTCGACACATTCCACCGCACCACGCGGTCCGCATCCGCAATCTCCCAAGAAGCGGCTCGTCAACGATTAACCCAGACGCGGCTCGACCACGATCGACCCATACGCAGTTCGCCGCGTTGGACATCCGCGATCATCCACTATCCGCAACTGTCCCGTTTCTGCCTGCCCTATACGCCGCTCCAGGGGGCTCTGCCTCTCCGCCTAAAGATTCCAACCGACTCCAGATCCCTTCCCTCCACCGCTCGAGTGCATGCCCCCACGGCTGCGATCGATGGCCAACACCGGCGCAACACCGCCGGCCCCACCCACAGATCCAACCATCCTTCGTCTTCTGGACAATCACGATGGCTCCATCGCCTCGCAGCAGGCCCTCGGACTCTGCATGGACGCCAAGATCGACTCCCTTTTGGCCGGTCGCCCCACCACACCCGCGACGTCCAACGCGGATTCTTTGTCACTGCTAAGAGCTCCCTCGAATACGTACCAACCCACAACCCCCTCCCCACCGGGTTTTCAAAGGGACCTCGTTCCTTTAATGTTTTCTCATTCAACGGCACCGATCCTATGGGATGGATTCTCAGGGCGAACAATTCTTCGATATTCAGCTGATCTCTGAGGCACAGAAGGTCAGCATGGCATTGATCGGCATGGACGGCTCTGCTCTCCACTAGGTGTGTTGACTACATCAATCCAAATCGGTCATGTCTTGGTCCGATCTTCAACAGGAGCTCATTCGTCGTTATTGACACCCGCTACTCGGGCTCCGCGGTGGAGTGACTCTGCGGAGTCCGTTAGACGGGCACCCTTGACGAGTACATTGATGATTTCATCGCCCTCACGACGCATGTGTTGGGTCTTCCGTCGGACCACTACCTCAGCTTCTTTCTGCATAGACTCCTCCCACACATCCGTGCCCGTATCCGCACCCATCATCTGTCGTTGATTGCAGAAGCCATGGATCTCGCCTGCTAGATTGAAGCGAAATTCCAGACTCGGCCTCTGGACACGGGAAAACCGCCCCCGATGCATCAGGCGCACTCGGTCAACCAGCCAGCAGCGCCCTACCATGCCCCCAGCTTGAGGTACCCCTGGCCTCCGACCACGCCGCGTCGCCGCTCCGCCCTCCTAAGCCTATGGCCAACCCCAACTCTCCAACCAGGAGTACCATGACCTGCGTACTAAGGGTTTGTGCTTCCGATGCAAACAACCATACTCCCCTACACACGAGTGCCTGTGGAAAGACCTGCATATCCTAATTGGAGAGGAGGAACCTGAAGTGACTCACAGACTTCGAGGCCTAGGAGTTGGATAATACTACCGATGATTCCCTGACTGCCACCTTCCATCATTTGGACATTCCTCTGTTTACTGTTGGAACCTTCTCGGGCCCACGAACGATGAAGCTCTGGGGAACGCTTCACGGGGCCTCTGTCATGGTGATGATTAATAGCGGCGCAAACCACAACTTTATCTCTCAGCACCAGGTGGATCGTCTGGCGCTACCAGTGCAGGTTGTTAATCACTTCACAGTTTGCTTAAGAGACGGTAGGCGGCTGGCGACGGGTAGCCTATGTGCGTCCCTCACTCTCATTATAGGCCACATCTCATGTAAGACAGACTTCTATGTCTTCTCTCAAGGCGGGGTGAATGTTATTCTCGGGGTGGCTTGGCGCTGCACTGTTGGCAACGTTAACTGGGATCGCATGACAATGCGCTTCCTCCGCGGGGGAACGACCTGGAGTTAAGTCCAGAACTCATGCCTAGCCTCTTCACCCTCATTCAGTCATCTCCCCACCTCCAGGCTGTTGTCCAGACTTCCAGAATAGCAAACCTCAGTTGCTTGGCGCCGAAACTATCTTTCGACTCCCTCCTACTTGATGTCCCTGTTCCAGGACAGTAGCCCAAACAATTTTCGGATACTGAAATCAGCCCCGGATTGTGATTTCGCTACTCCAACAACCCTCCCCTCTCGGTACTTTTGCAAGTTTAAGGTGTGAGTGTTATTTCTGTACCGTTGGATCTTGTGACTGTTCCCCACTTGAGAGATAATTGTTTATAGACTTTATTTTCAATTGTTTTTGTTTGTGTAATCTCTCATTTAAATATCTATTTTGATTTTCTGGCACTCTTGCACTTATACAACTTCTCGTGTCTCCTTATTTGGGGACTTTAACTATTGTGACATAAGTTTACTTTGATTTATAAATCTAATTATTATTGCAAGCAAAATTCATCGGATCTCATGTGTGGTTGCACGTAGGAGATTCACTCATTATTTCCCCGTCATATAGGACCGTCCAGCATCAGTATTCCTACTAACATTGATTGGTATAGCTACAACTTGAGTTTTCTCATCTCAATCTGAAATAATTCTTTGCGATAGAATGAATGGATTTGTTGGGGAACACATAAGAAGTTTCTCACATTTATTTTATTTAACCCATGTATTATGGCTCATTGGGCCCATTCTCTCTTAGGCTCCTTTAGTCCCATATTTTGTACACTTTCTTAACTCCTCTTTCCCTCTATATATACATGTATTGAGTGATAGAGCAATAACAATTTATTTGGAGATTTTCTTTCTCTCCTCACATGGTATTATATCCTTCGGTCCTCTGCCCTTTTCCTAATTGAGCTCCTGCTCTCGCCTCTCACTGTAGGCGGATTCCACCCCTGTGACCGCCCAACATACCCTGTGCGGCCTCTTTCACAATAGACACCCGTCGCGGCTCTACTCCTCCCAAGCCTACTGCTTGAACCCTCCTTCTCGGCCATATAGAACTCCTCTGCAGTTAGCACCCACCTAATTGCGCTCCTATAAAGATAAATAGAAGGAAATTTCATATGTATATATATACAAATGTATGTACGTATGCATGCATACATATGTATGTATGCATGCATACATACATATGTCTGTATGCATGCATACATATGTATGTATACATGTATGTATGCATACAGACATATGTACGTATAATCGTATATATAGATACATATGTATGTATGCATACATATGTATGTATGCATGTATGTATATATACACATGTATACTATGTATGTATATATACATATGTATACTATCTATCTATATATATATATATATATATACATATGTATACTATATTAAAATCGAAAATAACCCTTTGGTTAAACATTCGATTTCCAATTCTACCCTTCTATATTTAAAAGAATTCTAGATTTTTTTTATTTTTAAAAATGTGCTCTCATATAGACAAAGTCCTCTAAAAACAATAAAAAATGTGTTCTCTCCGCCGCTTGCAAACTCTCGTGCACACCGCAAAAATGAGCGACATAGTATAACATTCAAAGTCTTGCGAGTGGCGGGAGCGCCGTTGCGCCGGGACAATGTTGTGGTCGGGATAATGTCGTGCAGAGGTACAATTGCGGTTGGTCGTAGGGGTGGAGCCCTGTGCCTGTCACTCGTGTGTGTGTGTGTGTAAACATATGTATCTATAGATATATACATACATGTGTATGTATGTATATATACACACATATGTATGTATGTATATATACACACATATGTATGTATGTATACACACACACATACATAGTGATGTATATATCAGTGGGCAAATAGAGGCTTAAAAATTATACTATAATAGTCAGTTATAAACTAAAGAGTAAAGATATACTCCAACAATAAATACAAATTTAAAATTGTTGTCACTTGATTTTCGTGACTACCAAATCCACAATATCATATTATCAAGAATCCTCCAATTGAGTGTGAATTTATTGGGAGAATGAAACATTACTGTAAATTAAAAAAAAGAAAATAGAGTCCAATAATGGAAATTATAAAGTGCGCACAGATATATAAGAAAATATCAATGAAAATAGTTGAATTAGCAAGTGTTACTGATAATGATAGTAGTTTGATAACCAACCTGCATCAATTTTTCTGCTTTATCGCCTTCAAATTTCTCTGGATATATGGCAGCAAGAATCATCAATAATCGGAGTTTGTTTTCAGGAGTGACATCCTGTGTTGTAAGTTAATTTACATGTCAAATGGATTAAAGGTGTAGGAAAATCTTAGTTCATTCTAAAATGACTGGATGATAACCTGATTTGTCCTTAAGAAATTGATCAGGTCTTTTGTCCCAGCATCTCCAAAGACAAGATCTTGTTCCAGTTGTCCAAGTTCTCGAAGTCCAACTTCTCTAATCACTTTGTTAATCTTCCCAGCTATCTACATCAGATTGTACGAATAAGACAGATTTTTTTTCGCAATATCACTTGGTTCAAATTGTTCAAAAGGTTAACTTTTTAGGCATAACATAATTAGTTTAGCACTTGAGGACCGATAAGCATATGTTTACAACAATAAATAAATAAAACACTCAAGTGAAAATTTTAGATTAATTATAGATTCCTCCCAATCGGGAGTTTTGAAACGTGAAATACGAAGCTCAAAGATTTTATTATTTCATACATCAACTTACAATAAACCAGCCTATGCCGGTCTTAAGTCTGGATGAAAAATGATGGTTGTGTTAGGTAGACGGTCAGTATAAAATCTAGTCACCCTTATAAATATGAATTATTTGAGAAAACGTGCAAAAGCTATGTTTTTCCTCCTAAGAACGCGACATATGGTCCGAATACGGCGTCTTGACAAGGACCGCTACATCTCCAGTATTTGGGTGTAGTATTAAATATGCAAGAGTCTTCGTCGTATAGTCCGAATGCGGCGTCTTGGCAAGAAACGTTGCACCTCCAAAAGGACTTGAGTGTAGTGTTAAATAGGCAAGAGTCCTCACTTATTAGACGTCCTAGGAAAGTAGATCGTAGGATATGTGAACGACTTAGATTTAGAAGTTGGAATATAGATACGGTAACGGGAAAAACGATGGAAGTAGTGGATAAGAAGATTAGGAGAATTATAAATATCTTATGTCTGCAAGAGACTAGATAGGTATGTGAGAAAGCTAAATTTTTAGACAATTCATGTTTTAAATTATGAAATACATGAAAATAAAACAAACAACGAAGTAGGTATTAGTGTGGATACCACTTGGATGAACAGAGTTGTTGGGGTAAGTAGAAAAGGCGATAAACTCTTAAATTGGTCCTAGAAAAAAACTATTAATTTGATCAGTGATTATGCGACTCAAATAAGATTAAGTGAAGTTATTAAAGTGCAATTTTGAAGAAACGTAAATGATTTAGTAAGTGAAATCTCACAAAGAGAATATTTTCATAGGAGAATACTTAAATAGACATATAGAAAAGGAAATATAGATTATACAATCGTTCATGAATGATTTGAGTACGAAGAAAGAAATGAGAAAGGAATAATCATTTTAGATTGTCATAATGCATAAGTTAATTGTGATATATATGATATTTCATGAAGAGAGAATAATATTTAATTATGTTTAAAAACGGATCATATAAGTCATAAATTGTTTTTTTATGACTCGCAAAATAGATAAAATGATTTGTAAAAATTGCAAAATCATAACATGAGAAAATTTAATAATACAACACAGACTAGTGGTGTTGGACGTGCAAATTAAATATAATAAATTTAAGATCATGACAAAAGTGTTGCCAAAAAATCAGTAGTCAAACTTGAAGCTAAAAAAACAGGGTACTTTCAAGACCATAATTATTGAATAACTAATTGATGATTCTTATGTTGATTTTAGTGTCTTATAAAAAGTTATATCTTCGGATTTAAGGATAAGTGGAAAGAATCTATTTGGACTATGAAGCACCGACACTTTAAAATGCTTAGCGTGTCGGCATCGGACTCTCCGACACTTCTCGGACTCTCTGACACTTCTTGACACTTCTTGACACTTCTCCGACACTTCTCGGACGGTCCGACACGCGTTTGAGACCTAGCTTCTCGGACTCTCCGACACTTCTATGTAGCACCGATCTACGTTCCTTGCTCTCGGCTCTCTAAACCTTAGCTTCTGTGATTCCTCACTCGTCGCTCCTAGTCAGCACTTCCCCATGCTCCAACACTCCTTGTTGTCTCTGCTCCAACCTTCGACGTTACTCGTCAACACTGCACCAGGCTCCGGGGATCCTCGTCGGCTATGCTCCAGGCTCCGGCGCTCTGTGACTGTTTTTTATTTTGTTTTGCATAATGTCTTCAAGCAAGGGTATTAATAGTGGTTCACAAGAGCCTATATCGATTGATGATAATCCAAATAAACCATTATGGTGAGGCGAGAGAATTTGTCTTGCAAGTACAATATTTGTGAAAAATATTTTATAAGTTCATATACAAGAGTGAGAGCACATTTGTTAATGGTTGGTGAAAAAAGAATTGAAAAGTGTGTAAAAGTATCAATGAGTGATCTATTTGAGATGGAAAACTAGAAGAATATTTAATGTTAGAATAGCGAGTCTTGCAGCTAAGAAAGTGTTTTTGCCCCCTTCCAGCATTTTAAATAGTGAAGGTGAAACCACTAATGGAGTGGATATTTTCTCTAGAAAAAGGAAGTTTGAAATTGAGGGAAAAAGTTTGCTCGAGAATGCATTTAACGTGGGTCGACGGGAAAATTTAAATATTTTTTGTTAAATGTTTTATGATTTTCATAATTATAAAAAATAAATATTTAATATACGTGTATCAGTGTGTTGGAAAATGGTATTTTTTGAGAATTGACGAGTCGTGTGTCGCGAGTCGTGAGTTGCGTGTCGGTGCAACATAGTATTTGGAAAGTCAAAAGGTCGTGCAGTGGAGATATTATGTTATTAATAGGAATGCAAAATAGTATGTGGGAAGTTATCATTAGGAGTCAAGGAGTAAAATGGTTGGTCCTCGAGGAAATTGAAATCAATAGATGTGACAGTTTTACGATCAGTGGAGTAGAACACATAGCCATTTTGTGTGCGAGAGTACCCAACAAAGATATATTTTCTAGCATGAGCAATCAGCGTGTCCACCAGAGAGTCAAGGACTCAAGAAGATGGACAAAACAGACACCCCAAAACACAAGGAGGTCGGGGGAATTGAGGTGTGAAGGGGAAGGAAAAAGAAGGGGGCAGTAAAGTTCAAAGCAGTCAAAGGTGTCACGTCCCGTCTAAAACAAAGATCAAAGTGCGCTTCGGGCAGGTCGTGATGCCACAGGCATGAGCAAAAGAAAATCCATGTCTGTTAGGCGGAAGCTGATTTAATTTTATTAGATTTAAAATAATTACATTGGAAAAAATAGATTGTTTTTATGTGCAAGCTTTAGAGTTTATCTGTGGAAAATTAAATGAATGTGAATTTTTAATTAAGCTCATGACACACTGTGCTGATACAAATTTTCAAATAGAAATACACCAAAGAAATGAACATGCAAATAAATATCAAATTTCAGTACATAATTTATATTCTAGCAGTTGTCCATGATACAAAAGGAAATGTTGAACATAACTATCACATAAAAGAAATGTCCGACAGTAAAGAAAATAAAATAAATAGAACCTGACATAACAACAAACAAAATAAACCTTCAGAAACAGGAGTTTGATGCAGATCGAGCTCAGACAGCAGGTGACACAGTCACAGACGCTAAGGCTTCCAAAACAAAAATGAAAAACCTTCAGAACATTAAAATAAAAGGTGAGCAAGGTAAAGGAAAGTACAAACAATGACAACATAAATATTTGTGTGTCGGTTTTTATGAGGTAAAGCTAGTAAGACGGAGAAGTAAAAGAGTCACGCAAAAACAATTTTAATAATTAGCTTACTCCGAAGTATAACACATATTCCTTCGTGTAAAGACATAAGTTGTAATCAGTGAAAGGTGTAAGTATTTTTATTTGATGCACATGATTCATATTCAAGTTTAAAAGCAAGGCTTATCAGAAGATTTATGCTTGTTATGACCATTTATTTATTCTCGTTACAAAAATAAGTGGGAACTCAAGTCAAAGTGTTGCACTAATTAAACAGTACATTTTCAATTGGTGATGAGAAGTGGAAAAGCTTCATAGTTAAGCGTGCTCGAGCTGGAGTAGTACTGTGATGGGTGACCTCCTGGGAAGTCTCTGTGGTGCGCGCTTTACTAACGAGTTTGACTCATCAAAGGGAGGCGGTGACCACCAACAACCCGTCAGTAGGCTGGAGAGGGGTTGGGGTGCTTGGGATGCAACCTGGTAGCGTCGCCTAAAGCGGAGCCGTGACATTGTCACGTTGGATCGGCTAGGGGCGTTACACACACCAACTTGGACTTGAGGCCTAGCTCCAAAGATTGAGCACCCTTGCGCTTGTGGTCAGAAGTGGCGGCATTGCTAGAACCATGTTGTAACTTCTTGACAGTACAATCCAGCTGAATAGCTTCCACTTGCAAGGCGGCTCCCAAAGGCTCGGCGTAGGTGATGGCGTCATGAGCTACCACATGCTGGCGAAAATCATGTCGAAGCCCCTTCACGAGATGGTTGATCTTCTTGGACTCATCAGGCACGAACTCCGCGGTAAGGAGGGATAGGTAAGAGAAATCCTTTTCGTACTCGATCACTGACCTATCGGGCTGTTGGAGGGACAAGAACTTCTCAGTAATCCTGTCCCGGTCCATGAAAAGAGAAACTTCTACAAAATGGCTTCCTTGAATTGCACCCAGGTCAAGGTGACAGAATTGGAGAGATTGTGACGCTGAAGCTACCAGGTGCAGGTCAGCTAGTAGGCCGCAAGAAGGACCTTCTGAGCTTCTGGAACTCCAGCATACTCGAAGTGCTTCTCCATCTGGTAGAGACACTCTGAGATGACGAAGTAGTCTCGATTTTCATTGTAGGATGGCGGCTTTAGCCTCTTGAAAGGCAGAGTATCTGTCATCGCTACAGGAGTAGACAAACATGACACGAGCGGGGTCACCAGGTTGACGGCAGGCGAGTCGGTTCCAGAATTAGGTGTAGGAGGGGTGGCTCCAGGAGGGGCGGTAGTAATAGCTACTCTAGTTGTCCCTGCGTGGCCGAAACCAGTGGTTGGATCAGGAGTTTGGAAATCCTCTTCCAGGCGAGTGAGACGTCCCAAATTCTTCCTCAACAGTTGGGCAGTGACATCTCCAGAAGCTCCCCCTGCAGAAGAGGTAGTCTGCTTGCGTGCGAGCACTTAAGAGACATCTAGAAAGAGATACAAGAGAATCAGGTAAGAGAAAGTTAAGTTGAACAAAAAGGATTGAGACTCGAGTTTCTAGCCCTTTAAAATTGCCGAATACATAAATCATGTAATAGTTACAACATTTTTATTGGACAATTCTAGGTAATGATCATGTAAATGTAACAATAAAATCACGTGCAATGACAAATGACAAATAATTTGTAAATTCATGTGTACAATCAACATTTGTTGTTCTTACCATAACACTTGTGCAATGAGTTATGTTATGCATGCAATGCAATTGCATCTAAAATGCATTCCTAGAATGTTCATGAATGGATACACATACCATATTAAGTGTCAATTTCACTCAGCATGTCATGTATATTATGCTCTAATGTCATCGCACTTGAAAATAAAAAACTATCTATATTCATTTAATATTTGCAAGCAATGTATATCCTAATGGAAATTCATATGCGCATAAATGTTAAGTTTTTCCATAAGCACTTAACATTGCATACTACTCATGTTAATTAATGTAATGTAAGTGTTTCAGTCGAGAACAATAAATAATAACAAGAGTGAAAAAATGATGTATGCATATATATTTATATAACAAATTCAAAATATGTGATAATTATAAAATATTTTATCTTTATAAGCTTAACCTGGCTCTGTTATCAACTGTCATGACTAATCTAAAACAAAGATCAGAGTGTGCTTCGTGAGGGTCGTGATGTCACAGGCATGGGCGAAAGAAAATCCATGTTTATTAGGCGGAAACTGATTTAATATTATTAGAATTAAAACAATTGCTTTGGAGAAAAACATATTTTTTTTATGCGGAAGCTTTTGAGTTTATCAGTGAAAAATTAGATGCACGCGTATTTTTAACTAAGCAAGTGGGAACTGAAGTCAACTTGTTGCACCAATTAAACACTACATTTTCATGATTTGCCAATGATATAAACAAATTAAAGTATTCATGGTTCAGTGATTCCTAGCATATCAAGATGTTATTAATTTAACGATTCAAGTATAGAAGAGTAGAATTAAATAAACATGACAAAGGGTGAATGAAATTAAATTCAATTTTTGCAAGCGAGAGGTATTTCTCTACTTACCTTAAGTAAGACTAAAACTGACGGCGACGGCTAAGCGGCACAAGGGAAATTGATAAACCCAATTTAAACATGTTCAAAGTCACATAAATGATATTCGACAGAAGGAAAATTCATACGTTAGCACAGACATTTGTTTATTGCAAAATTCAACAAAAGAGGGGTTTAAAAATTTACCTCCCTCAATAATCAGGGGAGAGGAGGCTATCACGAGAAATCACGGATTTGGTGGCGCTTATGAGTCGGAGAGGGATTTGGAGAGATCTCACCAATTGATCCGATGAACGACGTCGGAAATCAAAAATACAAGGCAATTAGTCGATTGCGGGAGGGACTAACACTTGAATCTCTAGATATACGAAATTGAAGCGCAAATATCAGCAAAATGATTTTAAGAAAATCTGAATAAAGGGAGAAAAAGGAGTTTCTTATCCATGGAAGTCAAATCTGGGCTAAAAATCCGAGTAAAGCGGGATTCGAGCAAACCCTAGGTGTCCCTCTTGAAATCCACCGGCCGAAACGGAGAGGAAGAGGGATGGAAAGGCTGTCTACACTTGGAGGAGAGGGGGAAGAGGGTTGTTGTTCTTGGAAGAGAAGGGAGGCCCTGGCAGCCTGATGAAGAGGGGATAGGTTGTCAACGCCTTGGAAGAGAAGGAGGATATTGCTGCTTGGGGATGAGCACAAGTGGCCGGCCAAAGCAGAAAAGGTGGAGGCCGGCCATGAGAAGGAGGAGAGGAGCAGGCGGCGGCAGAAGGAGGCACAGGAGACGGGATCGTGAGTCGTCAGGTAGCGAGATGTCGAGCGGCTTGTGTGCGGGAGGCCGACGGGGTGAATTGAGGGGGCTGGCTCAGTTATACGAGTGGGAAAAAACCGAATTCTTAATTACAAATGTGTCATTAGTTAATTTACTTTTATTTTGTCTTTTTTCTTTTGTTTTCAATCATTCATTTTTTTGGGTTGTTACAAAAGGCATGAGATTTATTAAATGACACTGGTTGGTAATAGCGAAATGCTAATAATTCTTGGGAACCTGCATTTGAAACATAAGGGAGCGTGCAACCTCGAGTAGGTAGCAGTTCTTCTGCTAAGCAACACAATTTGTACTGGGGGTACAGGCACATGACATTTGGTGGATAATACCCAAGATATTACAAGTTTTCTTAAATTGGTGACTGGTATATTCGTGACTATTATCAGTCCGAAGAATTTTAATAGAGATCGAAAATTGTGTGCGAATTTCAATGATGAATGAGCAAAAACAACGCAGTAATTCGAAGCAATCACGCAATAAATACACTCACGTTATTTTAAAAGAATCATCAATAAAAGTAAAAAAGTAACAATATCCAGACAAACGAGCAGTTTAATGCGTACCACAAATGTTTGAAATAACTAAAGCAAATGGAGCAAAGCGCCTAATATAATTTAGGAGAGAAGGTGAAGTGATGTTGTTTTCGATAAATATAAGATTCACATGCAAATTCAGAAAACGTAAAATCGGGAAGAGCCTTTCGGAGTATATGAAGAGGAGTATGTTCAAAGTGCAAATCCCAATCAACAGAAGTAATAAAGGATAGGACTGAGGTGGGAAGGTCTAAAGTGTAAAACTCATTTGGATAATGGCCTTAACAAATAATAGTTTGTGTTCGTCGATCCTGCAACACAAAGGAAGAAGAGTTAAAAATGATAGAGCAATAATAATCATGAGTAAGTCGACTAACAGAGAGAAAATTAAATTGTGAATCAGTGAAATGGACTACAGAGCATAGAGAAATGGACGGAGTCAAAGGATCATCGTTCGATCTACAAACATGGATGGAAACAACAGAAACGCTTTAATTTTAGCTTTCATTAAGTATACTCAAGTAGTGCGAGAAAAAAATGGATGAAAATAACAAACCAGAAATACACAGAAATTGAAGCAGCGGGGAAATCCCCAAACATCACTATGAATTACAGCAGAAGGTGTAGAGCTAGTAGAAGAACATGTTAAAAAAGTATGGTGATGTTTGTCTAGTTCATATACATCACAATGAAAATTGTCTAATAACAAAGAAGACATATTAAGGAATAAAAGTTTCATAAAGGGATAGATGGATGCCCTAGAAGACAGTGTCGGTAATCCAAAACAGAAGACAGATCAACATGAAGAGCCTGTGGTGGAGAAAAAGGGCTGGAAGAGTCAAACACGTAGAAACCATCACACAATTTAGCAAAGTCAATCACTTTCTCTATCTCCTGAAACACACAAAAGATCCTTTCCCGGCAATAGGAGAGAAGGATCCATACGCATTACTCATTTTGTCTAACTAGACAAGGGAAGATAGGACAAAAAACATGTAGAGGAACGGTCATATGATTTGTCGCTCCAAAATAAATGATCCAGTGAGTGGAAGGGCGAGTGGACGCAACATAAGCACCTGGTAGTCCTTGATGGGCGTAGGAGAACGATGAGGTAGACAACTCAGTTGACTGTCCCTGGATCAAATGACGAAATACCTAAATTTCATCAGCAGATAGAGCCACGGGAAGGCCCACAGTGTTTGGGCTAGCACAAAGCAAGGACTCCTCTAAGGCATCAGAAAGATAGGCGGACCGAGATTGCGATGATCGGCCCTGAGAGCGACCATAGCCCTGCGGCCGCCTCTCGGTGCAGAATCGCCTCGCGGTGGAGGAAATCCATGAAGCCAAATATAGAGTCCTATGAGTGACGAGACTTCCTGTAGTAGTCACAAATAAGAACTTTTTTGGAGGGCTTCAATTTGGAGTCATGAGGAGCATGACGATTAGGACCAAACTGAGCAGATAGGGCAGATCCCTCGAAAACAGAGTCAAGTGGCCAAGTTGACAGCTGATCAAATTCATGTTGGATGAGGTTGTACACTTTTGGGAGAGATGGATTAGGTGAGCGCCCAGAGATCTGAAAATTGATCAGATCAAAATTCTGATGCAGTCCATGTAGAAATTCAAAGGCCCTGTTGTGTTTCCCGAGCACGAACAAAAGCTTCATCCTCCGGAGACACAAGAGTGAGCGAGTCAAAGTGAACATATTTTTGATACAGCTGAGTGAACTCCTAGTAGACCGAAGGAAGAAAATCACTTTGTCTCAAGATAAAGATCTTTCGTAGCAGTTGGTAAATTTGAGTTGCATTCCCTCGACACAAGTGGTTTTAGCTCTCTTCAAAATATCTGTTGCAGTATCCAAGAACAGATAATTTCAAGTAATAGATTTGACTATGAGTTTGTATGCCAGAACATGACCAAGAATTCTCAGACTCTCATTGCAACCAAACTGGGAAAGTTTGTGCAAGCTCTAGTGTCGTACCCCGAACATAACCAAACAGTCGCCTACTCTTCACGGAAAGAATAATAGATCGGACAATGGCAGGTAATTAGAGCCATCCGGGCGTATGGTAATAATTTGTGGAGTATTATTATCACGATTTGATTGGATAGATGCTCAGGAAGTCAGGGTGGACGAAGAATCCCCGACTCGTGAAGAGATAATAGGAGATTCATTATTCCCTGACATGATGATCTAAGAATAAAAACTAAGGAATCAAAGGGAAGAAAAAAAGGCAAGGAAGACACCACTAGGGTTTGCTTATAGGAAGAGGGAAGAACTAACATCCAGGAAGAATCTACACAGCAAAAGGAAGAGATAACGACGCTAAAAATCTAACTAGAACCTCATCTCCGGCGTCTAAAACACAGTCGGCCGCCAGCCCTACGTGCGGAATGCACGTAGAAGAGCGCGAAAGAAACACTTGATGTCGTATGTGTGCGACGAGCGGAAGGTTGTTGGCGTCGAGTGAAGGCGTGCGGGGATGAGGCGCTTGCAGAAACGTGCAGAGGCCGATGTTGGACTTGAGGAGACCGTGCGGTTTTATATCTAGCCGCAGCGGTCTGCTACTCTCCTTGGTCTGACGGTTTGGCTCAGCGGTCTGGGGGTGAACCTCAGTTAGCGGTCAGGAAGATAGCAGCAACGGCGATCTGAGGGATAGCCGCAACAGCGGTCTGAAAGTTAGCCGCAGCAGCAGTTTGGAGGATTGTCGCAGCAGCGGGCTGGTGGTTAGCCGCAGCAGCGGTCTGGAGGTTAGTCGCAGCAGCGGTCTGGAGGTTAGCCGCAGCAGCGGACTGGTGGTTAGCGGCAGCAGCGGTCTGAAGATTAGCCGCATCAGCGGTCTGGCAATTAGCAGCAGCAACGGTTTGGTGATTAACCGCAGCAGCGGTCTGGAAATTAGTCGCAGCAGCGGTCTGGTGATTAACCGCAGCAGCGGTCTGGCAATTAGTCATAGCAGCGGTCTGGTGATTATCCGCAACAGCGGTCTGGGTGTTAGCCGCAGCTACAGTTCAGAGGCTGTAACAACCCGATTTTTAATTTATAGGTTATAATAATAATAATAATAATCTAATTTTTCCCTCTTAAAACCGAGTCGAGCCCCTTATTCTTCCCGATCATAAATTCGCTCGGCCTAGGTTATTTCTCTTGCATCCCGCAACCCGCTTCTGATTCCTCTCCCTGCCTCAATCCGTCATCGCAGCCGCAGACATCCGCCCGTCTCCTGTTTCTGCTCTCGATCTCGTGCCTCTTGCTTGCCGCAGGCTGCTTCTCCCCTTCTGTCTCAGGTTGTCGCCTCCTCCTGCTTATCCTCCCGAAGCCGCCGACCCCTTCTTCCTCCTCCTGCTTTGGCCGGCCTTTTCTGCTCATCCCCAAGCAGTAGCAGCAACATCCCCTTCCTCTCCAAGGGTTGGCAGCCGCCTCTTATCCCTCCAGCAACCCTAATTTCGCCTCCTCGTCTTCGTCTTGGCCGGGTTTTGCTAAAGGGATGTCTATGGTTTTCTCCCCTCTGCTCCTCGAGCTCGGATTGGACTTCCCTTAGATAAGATTCCTCATCCACCCTTCTTCAGATTTTTCTATAACCTTAATGTTTTCTTTGTGCCCCTTTTTGTGATCTATAATCTTTGCCCACTTTTGTAATTGTCTAATCCCGCATTATTTGTGATTCCAGTGCCTCTCCTCGACTTGCATGAGGGAATATCTCAGAAACCCTCTCCGAATTAGGGCTTTCGTAACCCAAGCGCCGTCAAGCCTCCGTTTATGCGAGGTAAATCTCTCAGCCTCTTTTGATTTAGTTATGTAACGTATAATTATTGTGCTAGCGTTCGGTTTTCCTTCTTGTCAAATTATCAGATATTTTCTGTGATGGTTCCTGAACAGGTCCAATTAGGGTTTCTAAATCTTGCTTGCGCCGCTCAGTCGCCTCCGTCAGATTCAGGCTCATCTGAGGCAAGTAGAGATCCCTCTCTCTTGCAACATTGAGTTATTTTATTGCATTTGTTCTTTTAACTGTTTGGCCACGTTCTTGAATATATCGATCTGTCAAATGAATTGATATCTTAAGGGCACAATCCGATAAGTTAATAATTTTAGGGTTTTAAGATGTTCGAAATTATATGAGTTTATGATCGTAGATAATCTTTTTGTTTGGATATTTTCTTAGAATGACATGTGTTAAGGAACGAAAGTGATTTTAGATTCGATTTCCACTTAGATGAATTTTTGGCTCATTTGATGAATAATGGGAAGACTAGTAGTTCTTTTTGAGCATGATCAATAATTATTATGACGATAAATGTCACAATTTCTTGCTAACAAATAAATGAATGATGTTTACTTGAAAGATAATTGTGCCTTGTAGTGTTTCAATCTAAATGAATAATTGGTATCCCAGGAAAATGATGCATAGTAATAGTCATACCACTCGTAAATACTTGAATCACGCAAAATCTATTGCTTTATATCTATTTTTGTTTGTATCATCGAATCTTGTGTCATCAAATCTGGTTTCTTAGGTCTGTTCTAAGACTTGAGCGAATGTTGCTACATAACTCAATTCCTCTCTTGACGCGCTTATGAACTCTAATCTTGTACAGCTGAATCGCTAAATTTGTAACAGATCTTGATATGTTAGAAATCTTCTAAACCATGAATCTTTAAAGTCATTAATGTCATAAGCAATCATTGAAAGGTAGTGTTAAATTGATGTGACGCTTTGACTCGAGTTTCCGCTTGACTTACAACGAAAACCAACAAATGGTCATAACAAGCACAACTATTTTAATAATACTTGCATTTAAACTTACATTACAATCTCGTGCATCAAATAAAGCACTTCCACCTTTTACTGATTACAGCTAATGACATTTTCTGATCTGTCTATATGTTATACTCCGGAGTAGTCTAATAAGCTAACTTTTTCTGTTTAGCTCTTTTACTTGTTAGTCTCGAATAGTTTTGCTTCATGAGAAACTAGTACACTCATACTTTTTTGCTTCTGTTACTGTTCTATACTTTACTCTCCTCATCCTATTTATTTCAATGTTCTGAGTCTTTTCCTTTTTGTTTTGGAATTGCCTTAGAGTTCGTGCAGCGCCGACAGGTCATCGAGCCCGATCTGCTTAAAGTTTCAGTTTCTATGTTTACATTTCATTTACTATCAAATACTTCTTTTATGTAATAATTGCAATCAGACATTTTCTCTGAAATCATGGACAACTGTGAGGCTATTTAAATACTTTAAGTACTGGAATTTAGATATTAATACATGTACATCCTCTTGTGAATCATAATCGCATGAAAACTGTAATAGTACCCGTAAAATATGATTTTTTTTAAAAATGCATGTGCACTTAAAACTCTCACTATTTTTAAACTATAAAAGCTTCCGCAACAAAATCAAACTGTTTTTCTCTAAATTAACTACTTTAAAATTATTTTCAGTATTTCACTGCATCCGCCTTAGCAGACATGGTTTTCTTTCCGCTCATGCATGTGGCATCACGGCCCGCCCGAATCGCACTTTGACTTTTGTCGAGACGGGTTGTGACAGAGGCTTCCTGGTTTTATATTATGTATAGCATGGTGGTTTGACTGTGTCAAACCGCCTAGCCGCACGGCTTGTATTTAGTCTCACATCGTCTGTTGTATTCTCTCATCTCCCCCATTTTTTATAAATAAGGGGACATACCTATGCATTGTTTATCTTTTTGAGCAATAAATTCTTCCAGCTCTGCCCTAACTTGGTTGTCGTTGTTCCTTTGCGACTTGTTCTATTAGCGTGGTTTGTTTTACGGCTTGTTCTGTTCGCGCGGTTTGCTTTGCGTCTTGTTTTGTTCGTGTGGTTTGTCTTGCGGCTTGTTCTGTTCGCGTTGTTTGCTTTGCGGATTATTTTGTTCATGTCGGTTTCCTTGCTAGTTGCTTGTCTTTGCGACTTGTTGTGTACGCGCGGGTTGTTTTTTTTACGTGTCCGGTTTCTCATTATTTTCTATGGACACTCCTGCTCTATCTTCTTCTTTTACTATCTCTGCTTCTCCTACTCTTTCTACTTCTTCTTTCTCTGCTTCTGGTAATTTGGGTACTGCTTCAAATCTTACAGGTCCAAATTACCCTGACTTGAGTGTTTCCTTCATTTTTCTGTTGCGTTCTCAGCGCAAGCGTCATCATTTGACTAATGATCCCCCTCCTTCTGGGTCTATTTCTTTTGATGATTGAGATGCTTCTAATGCATTGGTGCGTACTTGGTTGGCCAATATTTTGTCTGATGAGTGACTTCCTGTCATTCGACATGATCTGACGGTCAACGCTTCCTGGAATCATCTTGCCTCTTTATATTTCAAGGGGGCCCAAACTTCGCGCATTTATACTTTGCATGCTGATATTTTTGCTAGGCCAGTCATGACTCCTGCTTCTTCCTATTATGAGGTTCAGATTCTTGGAGCTGAACTTCTTCAGCAAAGACCTTTTTCTGCTGATCTGGCTGAGCAACACAAGCATTTTCAGGAGCTTCCTGTTGTTTGCTATTTACTTCGTCTGTTGGACTCTTATGATATGATCCGCAAGAAAATTCTTGGAGAGGCAGATACTCCGACTCTGGATGCTACTGTTGCTCGAATTTCTGTTATTACTACTCTTTTTCAGCGTTCTTGCTTCCCTCTCCATCTCCTGATATTGTTGCTCATCATGCTCGTCATGACACCCCCGGTGGCCACGGGGGCCGTTCTGGTGGTCGTGGTGATGGTCGTGGTTACTATAAGCATCTTTGTTCTCATTGAGGCCGACTTAGTCATTTGGTTGATCGTTGTTGGACCAAACATCCTCATATTTGTCCAACATCGGCTGATTCCTCCAAGCAGTCTACTTCTTCTCTAGCTACTTCGGGTGCTGCTCAGTTGGCTACGTGTAGGTGGCTCATTGATTCTGGTGCTACTAATCATATGACGGACAATTCTCGTCTTTTCTCTTATCTTGACAAGAGCAACCGGTTACCTCCGGTTCTTATTGTGGATGGTTCTTCATCTCCGGTTTGTAGGTCTGGCATCGTGCATGTTACTCATTCTCTTCAGCTGTAGGACACTCTTTATGTCCCGAATTTTCCAGGCAACCTTCTCTCTGTTACTGCTCTTTGCAAATAGTTTAATTATGAAGCTATTTTTACAACCTCTACTTGTGCTTTTCAGATTCCTCATTTCAAGGAGATGATTGCTACTGGGACTAAGAGCGACGGCTTGTTCTATCTTCATACTGCTTCTGCGTTTTCTGCCTATTCTTCTCTACTTCAGTGGCAAGTCGCCTAGCCGCGCGGCTTGTATTTAGTCTCACATCGTCTGTTGTATTCTCTCATCTCCGCAATTTTCTATAAATAAGGGGGCATACCTATGTATTGTTTATCTTTTTGGAGCAATAAAATTTGTCTTTATTTAGCTATTTTTCACAGCCGATGCTTGCGGACGATGAGCACAAGCGGAGAGAGAAGCGGAACGCTTGTGATATATGTACATATACATATATACATGTATATACTGTTTAGGGGATATACGCGGCTTGCTAAATGTGCAGAAAACGCAAAATAAAACCTCGCCCGAATGAACATTTCACGCAGCATTTCCCGATCCCGAGTGCGACGGCGATCGCCCCGGCGGCTCGGAATCGCTCCCAGCATGGCCATCCTTCGTCGTCGACCCCGATCCACACCTCCCGCAACATAAAACCCCTCTCCCGACTTAACATTTCACGCCTCATTTCCCTCTAGCGGCCGCGGCGATCGCTCCCGCTGCTTGGAATCGCTCCAGGCCCGGCCGTCCTTCGTCGTCACTGAGGTCTCCTTCGTCGTCGACCCCGCTCAACATCTCCCAATCGGCAAGTGCGTCCTCTTTGGTCCTGAACAGGATCTAAGTATTTCAGATCTCCCGATCCACAAGTGCTTTCCACATATTCCACTGTGCAAGTGCATCCTCCTTGGTACTCAAGAGCTATGAACAGAACAATGTTAAAGAAGAAATGAGTTTTATGGAGAAACTGTTTGAATCAGAAAATTCGATTGAACCTTATATCGGACAAGAGTTCAATTCAATAGATGATGCGTATAATTATTATAATTTTTATGCACTAAACATTGGCTTTGGTGTTAGAAAATCAACTAGTTACAAGTCTCAAGTGTCAGGAGAAGTAATATGGAAAAAGTTTGAATGTGATAAGGGAGGTTTAAAAAAATGGATGAAGGTGAAGAAATAAAAAAAACATCATGGAACAAGAGTAGGTTGTATGGCAAAAATAGATTTTTGTAAAAGTAATGAGAAGTGGATTATTAGTAAATTTGTTAAAAAGCATACTCATGAGTTGGATACCCCGAGAAGAGCCAAGAAACATCGTTCTCATAATGTCTCACATAGATCACCAGTTGTCAAGAGTTTAATTGATCAACTTCACAGTTTGGGCATGGGACCATCTAGAATAGCAAAAACTTTGAATGCAACTTGTGTGAGTGCTTCAATTACTGAAAAAAAGTTTCAGATAAGTTAAGTGATCCAAGGAGGAATAATATTGGAAAGAAAGGGGCACTAGTATACAAATACTTGCAACATAAAAAAGGAACTAGACCCCACATTTTTTTCTCAATAGAGTTGGACAATGATGGAGTTTTACGTTCTATTTTCTGGGTTGATTCAAAGGCACGAGAAGATTTTCTAACATTTGGCGACGTTGTGGTATTCAATGTAACTTATAAAACAAATAGGTTTTTGTTGCCCTTTGCCCTGTTTACTGGTGTGAATCATCACAGACAATCAATTCTACTGGGTTGTGCACTGATATCTGATGAAAAAGAAGAAACCTTTGTATGGTTGTTTCAACAATGGCTAATATGTATGTTTGATGTATCTCCGAAGGCAATCATTACTGATATGGATGTGGTAATCTGTAATGCAATTAAAAGGGTATTTCCTAATAGTCAACATCGCTTCTGCTCCTGGCATATAAATAAACACCTCATTGAACATACCCATGTTATACATGATAAAGAAAATGAATTCAAGATGGTTGAATGCCATGACAGTGCACTCCAGTCATCATCTTTGGGATCAAATGGTAAATAAATATCAAATAGATAATGATAGTTGGCTTGCCAATATGTGGGAAAAGAGATGTCATTGGGTCCCCGCATTCCTTAAAGATATATTTCTAGCCGGAATGTCATCAAGCGGACGAAGTGAAAGCATGAATGCTTTTTTTGATAGCTTTGTAAACTCAAAAGCTCATTTGTATGAGTTCGTGGAGCAATATGAGCAAGGTGTAATCTCACGTCGGAAAGCGGAAGAAATGGAGGATTTCATGACTATTAGAAAAGCCCATGTAAAAGGCCCATTTAATGGCCTATTTTTTCTTCCTCCTTCTTTAGTCCCACATCATGTATAGGATTTATTCTTCTCTCTTCTCTCCTATATATTTGTATTCTCTCCTTGTATTTACATACTGAAATAATACATACAAGCTTTGGGCTCTCTCAACATGGTATCAGAGCCAGGTTGCGTCTAGCCGCGGACTGCCCCTTCTCTGTCCGCCCGGTCTCCTGCGGACTGCCCCTTCTCTGTCCGCCCGGCCTCCTGCGGACTGACCCTTCTCTGTCCGCCCGGTCTCCTGCGGACTGCCCATCTGCTTCTGCCCGCCCGGTCTCGTGCGGATTGCCCTTCTGATTCCGCTCTTCTTCTCTCCCTCCGTGGTTCCACCCTCCCCAGGCTTCTTATAGCCATCTTCTGCTCTGACACGTGGGGCCCACCTCTCTCCATCCGCTCCGGACGATCATTCCTGTCCGCTGCGGGCTCTGCTTGTATCCGCTCGAGCCTCTCTGCTCGCGGACTGCTACCTCTAGCTTCTCTCTCTCGCTGCGGGCTCTGCTTGTATCCGCTCGAGCCTCCCTGCTCGCGGACTGCTCCTTCTTGTCCGCTGCGGGCTCCGCTTGTATCCGCTCGAGCCTCTTTGCTCGCGGACTGCTCCCTTTAGCTTCTCTCTCTCGCTCGCTGCGGGCTCTGCTTGTATCCGCTCGAGCCTCCTTGCTCGCGGACTGCCCCCCCTCTAGCTCGCTCCTTTTTTGTCCGCTCGAGCCTCTGCTCGCGGACTCTCTCTCTCCGCCTTCCCTTGCGGACTGCTCCTGTCCGCTGCGAGCTCTGCTTGTATCTGCTGTGCTCCTCTTCCAGCGACCTGCCCACAGTTCGCCGCGACCTCTTGCGGACTGCTCCTGTCCGCTGCTGCGACCTGCCCCAGTTCGCCGCGGCCTCTGTCGCGGACTGCTCCTGTTCGCCGCGGCCTCACTCAACTCGCCGCGACCTCCAGACCGCCGCGGCCTCCAGCCCGCCGCGACCTCCAGACCGCCGCGACCTCCAGACCGCTGCGGGTTGTTCTCTCCGCGCCCTGCTGCTCTTCAGTCGCCATGTCCTCCAGCGACTCCACTACCGCTCAACCCCCTGCCGACCACGTGGCTCCTCCCGAACTCCGGGATGAGCTTCGGATCACTACTATTTCTCTCTCTGGCAAGGCTAATTTCATTCCCTGGGTCCACTCTGTCTGCCGGGTCTTACAGGCCAAGGGCCTTGCCCGTCACCTTACCCAGGGCCCACCAACTCCGTCTACTGATGATTGGCTCCGCAATGACGGCCGTGTCCAGACCTGAATCCTGAACTCAGTCGAGGGTGAGCCGTACCAGATGATCATGTATCATGAGACTGCTAAAGCCATGTGGGATGAACTTCATTCGCTGTACTCCGGAAAGGACAGCCTTCAACACCTTTTCGACATCCTCACTGATCTTCAGGCCTTGGATGTTGGCAAAGCTCTGGACATGACCTCCTTCGTGGCCCGTGCTAAAACTCTCACGGAAGCCTGGATTCAGCACCAGCCCGCGACTACTGATCTCGCTGCCCAACGCGCCCAGAAGGAGGCTGTTTGTATTGTTATGATTATGGCTCGCGTCCCGCCACACCTACATAGTATTCGGGCCCAGGTTCTGGCTTCTCCCACTACCCCTTCTTTCTCTGATGTCTGCTCGATGTTACTTCGCGTACCACCTCCTCCGGAGGCTCCTGCACCACCCTCGCCGGCCCTTCTTCAGCAGGCCCTTCCTCCTTTACTCCCACAACCCTCCTTTCCTCGGGGTGGTCGTACGGGCTCCCGTGGGCGGGGCCGTGGTGGCCGCGGACGGCCCAAGTGCACCTACTGCGGCCGGGATGGCCATACTGAAGCCGTTTGTCACAAGAAACATGGCTACCCCCCTCGCCCGCCTACTGCTGCTGTTACCGATAGCTCTCCTCCGACTGGTACGGATCTTGAGGCTCTTCGCCTACAGCTGCAACAACTCCAGGGGCTCCTCAACCCCCCTTCTGCTTCCCATGCCTCCACCTCCCATGCAGGTATTGTCTCCACCTCCGCTGCAGGTACTGCCTGTCTCTCTTCCAGCTCTCGCTGGATCCTGGATTCGGGAGCCACCCACCACATCACTTCCATGCGGCCGCCCCAGTTCTCTACTGCTGCTCACCCCCCGTCTATTACTGTGGCCAATGGTGCGCTTGTCCCGGTCTCCGGCTGCGCGGACCTCCTCCTTCCTCCCTCTCTCTCTCTTCGCTCCGTTCTTTATGTCCCGGCCTCGCCTTTTAATTTACTCTCTGTTGGTCGTCTTACTACTGATATGAATTGTTTTATCACCTTCACCTCTTCTGGTTTTTTGATACAGGATCGGCAGACGCGGATTACCATTGGTAGGGGTCGGCTGCAGAACGGGCTTTACCTCCTCGATGTCTCTCCCACATCCCTTTCCTCCGTTTCCTCGTCTGATTGGCATTGTCGGCTTGGGCATGCCCCTCTACCTATCCTCCAGAAGGCGCTTCCAGACATTTCTCTTCCTGCTTTTCAATGTGATTCTTGTATTATTGGCAAACAGCCTCGCTCTTCTTTTCCAGCTCATTGTACTAGAAGCTCAGCTCCCTTTGATTTAATACATTCGGATATTTGGGGCCCCTATAAAGTCCCTAGCATTTCTGGTTATCGTTATTTTATAACATTTATTGATGATTACTCTCGTACTACTTGGTTGTATCTCCTGCATGATCGCTCTGAGCTTCCGCGTGTCTTTCAGGCGTTTGTGTTAGAGACTCGCACGCAATTCTCTACCACCATTAAAACTTTCCGCTCTGATAATGCTCGGGAATACACTAGCCACGAGTTTGCCACTCTCTGCGCAAACTTCGGTATTGTTCACCAGACCTCTTGTCCCTACACCCCTCAACAAAACGGGGTCGCTGAACGCAAGAACCGCCACTTGCTCGATGTGGCTCGCTCTCTCATGCTTCACATGCACGTTCTCAAAGTCTTCTGGAACTTTGCGGTCTCCACAGCATGTTTTCTTATCAACCGTCTCCCCTCTCCCGTTCTCCACAACGCTACACCCTTCAGCCTTCTTTTTCCCTCCACACCCGCCTTCCCCCTCACCCCCCGGGTTTTTGGCTGTACCTGCTTTGTCCATAAACTGGGCCCCCCTCTTGACAAACTGGATCCCCGTGCGGCCAAACACATTTTTGTCGGCTACTCACGTACCCAAAAGGGCTATGTTTGCTACTCTCCGCTCACCCGGAAGGTCTCTGTTTCGGCTGATGTTACTTTCCGGGAGGATCAACCCTTCTTCCCTCCTCCGTTGCCACCACTTCTCCCACCACCTACTACCACACCCTCCCTTCCCCGGCCGGTGATCCACGTCCACTCACCTCCCACCCTCCCTCCGCCTCCTCCCACCATTGACCCTCCTCGACCCCCAGTTATTCGGGTCTATGCTCGTCGCCCTCTTCCTCCCGTTGCTCCTCTGCAGTCGGCTTCGACCTCGGCTTCTCCGTGTTCTGCTGCTCCGGTGTCGGCCTCTACCGCTCATCCACTGGCGGACTATGTTTCTCTCCATCGCCTCTCTCCACCTCTACAGGCCTTGGCTACTTCGCTCTCCTCGGTCTCTATTCCTACTTCTGTCCAGGACGCTCTTCAACATCCTGGGTGGCGTGCGGCTATGGAAGAGGAGATGGCTGCTCTTTGGGCCAACCAGACTTGGACCCTGGTGCCCCTTCCTCCCGGCCAGAAACCCGTTGGGTGCAAATGGGTTTTCGTCATTAAACATGCTTCTGATGGGACCATTGATCGCCTCAAAGCTCGGTTGGTTGCTCGTGGTTTCACCCAGCAACCGGGGCTGGACTATGACGAGACCTTCTCTCCGGTCGCTAAGCTCAACACGGTCCGCATTCTCCTCTCTGTGGCTGTCCATCGCCAGTGGCCCTTGTTTCAACTCGACGTCAAGAACGCTTTCCTGAACGGCGACCTTCAGGAAACGGTTTACATGCAACAACCTCCCGGGTTTGAGACCACGGGGGAGTCACGGGTTTGTCATCTTCTCAAATCTCTATATGGTCTCAAACAATCCCCTCGGGCATGGTTCGACAAGTTCAGCAAAGCGCTCCGGGACGTTGGCTTCACTCGCAGCTCGGCTGACTTCTCATTGTTTACTCGTCACCAGGCCACTGGTACGGTTCTCCTGTTGGTATATGTCGACGACATCATTATTACTGGCAGTGACTTGGACGGCATACAGGCCGTTAAGCTACATCTGAGCTCCGTCTTCCAAACTAAAGATCTGGGTCCTCTTCGGTACTTCCTCGGTCTGGAAGTGGCCAGACGATCAGATGGATTGGTTCTCTCTCAGCGCAAATATTGCCTGGATCTCCTTCATGATGCAGGCTACTCTGGTTGCAAACCTATTAACACTCTCATGGATGCAAATCACAAAATATGTGCTCAGGGCTCAGATTCTGATTCGCTTCTACCAAATCCCGAATATTACCGTCGCCTAGTTGGGAAGCTTATCTACCTAACAGTTACAAGACCTGATATATCTTTTGCTGTGGGACTTGTGAGTCGCTATATGCACTCTCCTCGAAGCTCTCATCTCCAGGCTGTGGAACGTATTCTCAGATATCTTAAGACAGCTCCTGGCCAAGGACTTGTATATAAAACCTCATCCTCCATTCCTACACTAGTGGCATACTCTGATGCCGACTACGCTGGCTCCCTCGACGATCGACGATCTACTAGCGGGTTTTGTACATATTTTGGAGGACATCTGATTACTTGGCGAAGCAAGAAACAAGCAGTGGTTGCTCGATCCTCAGCCGAAGCAGAATATCGGGCAATGGCTGCTGTGGTCTCTGAACTCACATGGATTGAGAGTCTCCTTACCGACCTTGGAGTTAAACTACCTTCTCCTGCTCTCCTCCTTTGTGACAGTCAAGCTGCCATACATATTGCCAAAAACCCGGTCTTCCATGAAAGAACGAAGCATATCGAGGTAGATTGTCATTTCATCCGAGAGAAAGTCCACATGAAGAAGATCGAGCTCAAGCACGTTCCGGGTACTGAACAAGTTGCCGACATCTTCACCAAAGCTCTTCCTAGTACCCTCTTCTATCAGTGCCTATCCAAGCTTGGCGCATACGACTTGTACGCTCCAGCTTGCGGGGGAGTATTAGAAAAGCCCATGTAAAAGGCCCATTTAATGGCCTATTTTTTCTTCCTCCTTCTTTAGTCCCACATCATGTATAGGATTTATTCTTCTCTCTTCTCTCCTATATATTTGTATTCTCTCCTTGTATTTACATACTGAAATAATACATACAAGCTTTGGGCTCTCTCAACAATGACAATGAATACAAGTTCGATATTATTGATTGGACTTTCAATTGAGGCAATGGCCGGACGTATATATACCAGAGCAATGTTCAAGAGATTTCAAGATGAATTTAAATTGAGTTTTGAATGTTTACACAAAAAATTGAGTACAAATGCTAATTATATCACTTATACAGTTGGATTGGCAAAGGACGATGTCTTCAAGTGGGCAACTGTAACATACAATGAAAGTGATGTGATTCAAGTGACTTGTGAGTGTTCAAAGTTTGAAACTGAAGGATACTTTTGTATGCATATCATTCATATATTGTTAAAAAATGTGCAAGTTATACCTGAGCACTATGTTTTGCGCAGATGGACAATCCAAAGCAGAAATATATTGCTAAGTGGCCTTTCAAATAATGAAAATAGTGATGAAATTTTTACACCAATGAAAAAATGGATCATCACAGGATATGCCAACAAAGTTATTGAACAAGAATCAATGTCAACTAAATCATACAATTTTGCATGTGCTTCATTCCAAAAACTATTTGTCAAACTAAATGATCTCAATCAAGCAAATTCTGACATTCCTTTGATTACACACGAGCCTAGTATGAGAACATATGTTGACACAAGTCATCCAGAGATAAATATTCGAGATCCCGAGACAGTAGGGACGAAAGGTCGTCCAAGAAATCCTTCAAGAATACTATCTGGACTCGAGACATCACAATCACAAATAAAGAAAAGAACATGCATTTCTTATGGCGGAAAAGAACACCACACCACAACATGTCCACATAAAGGTAAAATTTAAAATATGAAAATTAAAACACCATTTTTTTACTAATATTGATCACACTTTTTTGATTATTTTTGCAGGTTCATTGTCTAACTTGATTGAAGCATTCAGCAAAGCCCAAGCATTCAGCAACCTGCTATTTTGCAGTTTTTGTTTGTTTACCATTATGGTTTCTTGTTCTTACCACCTTGGCTTTCATTTTACTTCAAATATTTTTTTTTTGACTGAATTCACTGTTGGATCAGTGATAAAAAGGCTACTGTGATGAAATTGAAGGCTTATACTTAATGAATGCCACTGTAAGTTGGACACTGAATATGAGGTTATGCAAATTCATTCTTTTTCTATCAGCTTATGCTTAATTGACGATGGGGATGCCCGAATCCACGCCGCGGGAGCGATTCGTCAAACACACGAGAGAGGGAGATGAGGTTCGACGACAATGAAGTACAGCCATGCCTGTAGTGATCGCCGTCGCGATTCGTCGGATCCACGCCGCGGCCGCGAGGGAAATGAGGCGCGAAATGTTATGTTGCGGGAGGTGTGGATCGGGGTCGATGACGAAGGATGGCCATGCCGGGAGCGATTCCGAGCCGCCGGGGTGATCGTCGTCGCAGTTGGGATCGGGAAATGCTGCGTGAAATGTTCAGTCAAGCCGCGTATATTCCCTAAACCGATATATAGATATATATATACACATACATATATATATACACATACATACATATATATATGTATGTGTATATATATATGTATGTGTATATATATATGTATGTGTATATATATATGTATGTGTATATATATATGTATGTGTATATATATATGTATGTGTATATATATATGTATGTGTATATATATATGTATGTGTGTATATATATATATATATGTATATATGTATGTGTGTATACACACACACACACACACACACACACATATATATATATATATATATATATATATATATATATATATATATACATATATATAGATACATATGTATGTGTATATAGATACACATATGTATGTGTATATATATATACATACGCACACATACATATATATATATATATAGATACATATGTATGTGTATATAGATACACATATGTATGTGTATATATATATACATACGCACACATACATACATATATATATACATACATACGCACACATACATATATATATATATATATATATATATATATATATACATACATACGCACACATACATATATATATATATATATATGAGTGAGGGGGAGATAGTAAATTGATTTTCAACTCTTAGAAAGAGCCTCACTCATATATATATATAGATATATATGTATATATATACATATATATGTATATATATATGTATAGATATATATATATGTATATATCTATATGTATATCTATACTATCTTAAAAAGATATATGATGGTCTGTCAATAGCGTGAGTTGGAAAATAGGGGGAAAATAGGTGGCCGTCGGATTTGACTGCTTTAATTCTCAATCGTTGGATCTTGGGCTGTAAATATCGGATTTGGTTTGCATATAAAAAAACACCCAGAAAATCTCAACATTCTCTCTCCTAAAACCCGCACAGCAAAAACGCTCCCCCCCCCCAAATTTCGGCCTCCCCCACCGCCGGCGGCCTGACCGGAGACCCCCAGCAGGTTCGCCGGGAGCAAGCGAACCTGCCGGCGGTGATCCGGTGGCGCTCCGGCGGTGGCCCTGACCGTGAGGCCCAGATCAGCCGCCGGTGGTGGGTGAGGCCGACATTTCGCGGGGGGGGGGGGGGGGGAGCGGGTTTTTTTGTTTTTTTATATAATAATTAAAATATTAATATATAAAATATATTAAAAACGTAAATTAAAATATTAAAATATAAAATATTTTAAAAATGTAAATTAAATTAATATAAAAAGTATATAAAATTGATATATTAAAAACATTAAAAATAATTAAAAAAGAAAAATTTAAATTATAAAAAAGGTGTCACGTCGTCCCAGGGGGCGGGCGGAGCCCCCCGGGGGTGGTGGGGGTGGTGGGGCGGGCGGAGCCCGCTGTCGCTGGCCAGGTATTGTGGCGGGTGGCCATCGGGACGGAGGCCCGTGCCTGTCACGGCAGGGGGTGGTGGGGAGGGCGGAGCCCGCTGTCGCCGGCCAGGTACTGTGGCGCGTGGCCATCGGGCCGGAGGCCCGTGCCTGTCACTCGTATATATATATATATATATATATATATATATATATATATATATATATATATATATATATACAAAGATGTATCGTTGAACGTTCTGATTGCACGGTGTAACATCTGAGATCCTTGAAATCAATCTTGATCGTCTGTTTTTTATTTTAATCATTAATTTTTTTATTATTCTTTATTAACTATTTAATTAATGAAATTAATTAAATCATACAGCTCAGACAATTAATTAAATGCTGGTGAAATTAATAAAATGAAATTAATTAAAGAATAATTAAACAAAAAATAATAAAAAATATTTTCAAGCTGGGGGCGGGCTTCACTGAGCGCGGGGCACGGGGGGCCCCCCGTGCACTGTCACTCGTATATATACATATATATATATATATATGAGTGAGGGGGGAGGGGTATTTTGTGTGTGGATATTATGAAATGTGAACTTTAGGGGAGGTAAATGTTATATTTTGTAACATTCAAGGAAGGTTTTTGTAATTTCAATAATAACGGGTGTGTATATATATAGATGAGTGAGGAGAGGAGGAGAAAAACAAAAAAAATACAAAACAATACAAGCTAACATTCATCAAGGAAAAACAAGTGACCTGAAAGAAGTTTATCTGAACTGCTAGAATTGATCAGAAACGTAGAATTTCATCTCTACTTTAAAAGAACTAAATAGATAGATACTCATGAACATACTAAAAGAAAATTAAAATTCTAAATAAGTTATCATTATTACATTAAAACCATAAATAAAATACTCTGCAGGAAACAATGAAAACCATGTGCCCAATTAAAGTTACTTGAGAAACATTATGTGCAAATGCCAAGGATTATCTAACTAAAAATTATAAATACAATCAAACCTCAACATGAAGAGAAAGCTTGTCAATTTGCTCACTGTATTGTGGTAATGCTTGAACCATTTTTTGCAAATCCCTAGTTGACAGTTCACCTCCATCTCTGGATAAGACACGAGTAAAGAGTACATTACAATCATTCAAAAAGAAATCTGTGTCTGAAGGTTGGGGTTGTTGATGTGGGAAAAATAGTTTATGGAAAATAAGTAAGGTGTGCATAGCTATTCATTCAGTTACACCAAGTCAGCTCATATTGTTAACCGAGTATTGCATGTGCACCCCCAAAAGTGCTTGAACAAAATTTGCAAGAATTAATGTGCACGTAAGTACAAATACAATATACATGTACCAAAAACATCAGAACGAACGTGGTCTTTATATGCATGTCTTATTGTGAGTATGTTGTGAAAAAGTAAGGGTTTAGTTTTGCTCTTGTGCAACTTCCTTACAAGTGTATGACAATGTGAATCTGCATTCATTTGTTCATATTATACTGTTATCAAAGTACGTTTTTCTTAGTATTGTACTTTCTACAAAAAATATGAATTACTCACATTTCTTAGTGTGAGAAAACGTCAAAAAGGATGTAAATATTTCATTACTTAGTATAATCAAATCTAAAAATATGTATACATATATGCATGATACACAACACGCCTAATGGGTTACAGAAGTGGGACTTTAGCATTGAACTTCTTATTCATTTCTTCTATAAATTTCTTTTGTACTCCCACGCAAGTTGGAAGGTACATAGCGTGGGCTCCAAGCTCGGAAACAAACTAAGGATAAAGTGGTAGATGCAATTTTACTAGTGGGAGAATTGTCAGCAGAGGAAAATTGTTGAAGATCAATTTTGCGAACCTAAACTTTTTTTCTTGATAAAGTGACAATCTACTTCAATATGTGTGATTCGTTCATGGAATAGTGGTTTTCTAAGACATGAATAGCAGCTTTACTATGGTCGTAAAGGCTTGCATGAGATGTAAGATAAATACCAAAATCAGTAAGAAGACTCTCCAGTCAAGTAAGTCTGAAAGTGGTATAGGTCATCAAACAATACACAACATCAACATATGATTGTGACACAACTGTTTGTTTTCTTGCTCTGCTAAGTCACCAAATGTTCTCTAAAATACGTGCAATAGTCACTTATAAACCGGCAATCATCGATAAAGCCTGCAAAATTTGCATCGGAATCAATGAGAGGGAAGAGGACTAATAAACAAGCCCTTGATCAATGAGAGGGAAGAGTACAAAAAAAACGCCCTTGATCAAGGGCGTTCTTTAGATACTAAAGGATTTGCTTAATTGCTTGGTTGTGGGATACACGAGGAGCGTGCTTGGTAATCAATGAGAGGAAAGAGGACTAATAAACAAGCCCTTGATCAAGGGGATTCTTTAGATACTAAAGGATCTGCCTAATTGTTTGGTTGTGGGATACACGAGGAGCGTACTTGTGTCAGCTAACTACAAAAACAATAAATGAAATATCTGGCCGAGTTGCAGTTAGATAGATAAGTTTGTTGACTAGTTGACTGTGGTACTCTGGACTATGGGAGGATCATAGTCAGACTTGTGAGCACATAGCTTGTGATTTGCATCACTTGTTTTAGATGGCTTACAACCGAAGTATCTAGCATAGGGTTTAGGGGGGGGGGACTGCGTATGGGAGAATTCTCCGGGTTACGAATGAACAGACGAGAGAAGGATGTTGTGGACGGCGAGGTCAGGTGTCGTACAACGTGAACCTTTAGTCATGCGTAATTTTATTGATTGAATTAATAGTTACAGAGTTTGTCGTCGTCGGATAATTCTCCTTCCAACCGCCGGAGCAGAAGAAATGTTGTTGTCATCGTCGGATAAGACCCAAAGGAAGGAGGTTGTGTCTCGTCGGAGAATGGAAAGGCGCGACGGTCGTCTTCTTTGCGCGGGTAGACTGGTAGAGGAGGTCGGGAAGGACGCAAGAGAAATCTCCAATTCAAAGGTCATGAGGTCGAAATTAGGTGGAGAAAATGTATTGCTTTGAATTCCTATGTGTTGGAAAAGCCCATGTAAAGAGGCCCATATTGGAGCCCGTTTATTTAGTTTTCTTCTTTTCTCCTCTTTAGTCCCACATCATGTATAGGGATCTCTTCATTCTTTCTCCCTCCTATAAATGTGCATTCATATCATGTATTTGATTATTGAGAAAGTATATACAAGTTTGAGGTTTTCTCCACATGGTATCAGAGGGAATCGGTCTCTCATTGCGGCTAGAATTCTGCTAACCATCCGGTATTCCCTGCTCGCGCATGGCGCAACCTGGTTTTGTGTAACCGATCGGTCTTCTCTTCTCGCGCAGGGCCAGGCCTGGTCTCTACCCGCTTGCGGCTAGAAATTTTCTACCTTCTTCTCCTCCCCACCAATCCCGTGGCCTCCACCTCTTCTCCATTCTCCGTTTTATAAGACTCTCTCTAATAGGTGGGGCCTTCTCCCTCGTCCCTCTATCTGCGTGGTTTCTACCCTACCCGCTACGATCTCCATGTCTCCCCGCCCTCTACCCATCGCGATCTCTCGCTGCTCTCTCTGCTCTCTTGCCGCAGCACCGTTTTCTTTCTCGTGCGGCTTCTTCTTTGGTTCTCGCGCGGCCTCATCTATTATTAGTCGATGCGGCTTCTCTAACCGCTGCAAGTTCCGCATCTAGGTCGCGGCATCTTCCCGTGCTGCTGGTGTACTCACCCTGACCGTGCGGACTTCTCGTGTGGCCTCTTTGTTTGTTAGTCGTTGCGGCTTTCTCTAACTGCTGCGGGCTGTGCCTCGCCAATGGCCGTAACATCAACTGGACATCAAAAATGTGTTTCTGAACGGAGATCTCCAGGAAACAGTATACATGCAGCAACCTCCCGGGTTTGAGACCACGGGGGAGTCCCGAGTGTGTCAACTGAAGAAGTCTATCTATGGTCTCAAACAATCCCCTCGGGCATGGTTCGACAAGTTTAGTAAGGCAGTTCGGGAAGTCGGCTTTACTCGGAGCTCATCAGGCTTCTCTATATTCACTTGTCATCAGAAAACAAGAACGGTTCTTCTGTTAGTTTATGTTGACGACATCTTAATCACTGGAGACGACTCAAAGGAAATCCAAGCGGTCAAACAACACCTTAGCTCCGTCTTTCAGACAAAAGATCTAGTGCATCTTCGATACTTCCTTGGTCTTGAGATCGCGAGACGTCCGGATGGACTTGTCCTCTCCCAACGGAAGTACAGTCTGGATCTCCTACAAGATGCTGGCTACTCTGGATGCAAGCTCACTACTACTCCAATGGATGCAAATCATAAGTTGTGTGCACATGCGTCCGATACTGATCTTCCTCTCCAAAATCCGTAATACTGTCGACGTCTTGTTGGGAAATTGATCTACTTAACGGTCACAAGACCAGATATATCTTTTGTTGTTGGGGTGGTCAGCCGGTTTATGCATGCCCCTCGAATATCTCACCTTCAAGTCGTTGAGCGAATCCTAAGTTATCTTAAAACAGCTCCGGGTCAAGGGCTGGTATACAAAACCTCATCATCTACTCCAACGTTGGTTGCGTATTTTGATGCAGATTATGCTGGCACCTTGGATGATCGGCGGTCAACTAGTGGCTTTTGAACCTATTTTAGAGGGCATCTTGTTACCTGACGGAGTAAGAAACAAGTTGTGGTTGTTCGATCCTCAGCTGAAGCAGAATACAGATCGATGACATCAGTTGTCTCTGAGCTTACATGCCTTGAAAGTCTCCTTGCTGCTCTAGGAGTTAAACTTCCCTCACCTGCCATCTTGTTATGCGATAGCCAAACGGCTATACACATAGCAAAAAATCATGTCTTCCATGAAAGAACGAAACATATTGAAGTGGACTGCCACTTTATCCGAGAGAAAATTCAAATGAAGAAGATAGAATTAAAGCATGTTCCGGGTACTGAACAAGTTGTCGATATACTCACAAAGGCCCTACCAAGTACCCTGTTTTATCAGTTCCTGTCCAAGCTTGGTGCCTACGACTTGTACGCTGCAGCTTGCGGGAGAGTGTTGGAAAAGCCCATGTAAAGAGGCTCATATTGGAGCCCGTTCATTTAGTTTTCTTCTTTTCTCCTCGTTATTCTCACATCATGTATAGGGATCTCTTTTCTCTTTCTCCCTCCTATAAATGTGTATTCATACCTTGCATTTGATTATTGAGAAAGTATATACAAGTTTGAGGTTTTCTCCACATGGTATCAGAGGGAATCGGTCTCTCCTTACGGCTAGCATTCTGCTAACCGTCCGGTCTTCCCTGCTCGCGCAGGGCGCGGCCTGGTTTTGTCTAACCGACCGGTCTTCTCTTCTCGCGCAGGGCCCGGCCCAGTTTCTACCCGCTTGCGGCTAGAAATTCTCTACCCGCTTCTCCTCCCCACCAATCATGTGGCCTCCACATCTTCTCCATTCTTCGTTTTATAAGACTCTCTGACAGGTGGGGCATTCTCCCTCGTCCCTCTATCCGCGTGGTTTCTTCCCTACACGCTACGATCTCCCTGTCTCCCCGCCCTCTACCCGCTGCGATCTCTCGCTACTCTCACTGCTCTCTTGCCGCCGCACCGTTTTCTTTCTCGCGCGGCTTCTTTGTTTCTCGTGCGGCCTCATCTATTATTAGTCGATGCGGCTTCTCTAACCGCTGCAAGCTCCGCATCTAGGTCGCGGCATCTTCCCGTGTTGCTGGTGGACTCACCCTGACCGTGCGGACTTCTCGCGTGTCCTCTTAGTTGGTTAGTCGTTGCGGCTCTCTCTAACCGCTGTGGGCTCTGCATTTGGGTCGCGATAACTTCACTTGCCCCAGTTCTCTAGACAAGGCGACTTTTTCTTTCTACCCGCTCCATTCCATTTTGGTCGCGGCCTTTTCTGTGCTTGCCGCCAGACCGTTGTCATCCAACCCACGCGGCTTCCTTTCTATCCGCTGATACTCTTGCCGCCGGTCTAGCCTCCTAACCTCCTGGACATGTCTTCTCTTGAATCTACCGGACAGGCGGCTTCTACCGGATAGGCGGCTTCCTCCTCTGTAGACCGCCCGACCCTTGCCCCTGAACTTCGGGATGAACTGCGGATTAGTACTATTTCGTTAACCGGGAAGAAGAACTTCGTGGAGTGGGTGCACTCGGTTCGCCACGTACTTCAGTCCAAAGGTTTCCTACATCACTTGACACAGACTGCTTCCGCAACTCCTACTAAAGACTGGTTGCGCAATGATGGTAGCGTTCAGACCTGACTCCTCAACTCCCTTGATGGAGAACCATATCGCATGGCCATGTATCATGAAACGACAAAAGCAATGTGGGAAGAACTCCATTCCCTCTATTCCGGGATAGATAGTCAACAACATGATGCAGGACCAAGAGCGCAAGGGTTCAACACAGGAAAATAATTAAAAAAGAAAACTTGCGGTCAAAATAAATCTCATATTTGAATTACCCCATCAAAACTGAAGGATAAGGTAGAAACTGTGTCTACAAGATCTTGAAGCTCTAAACCTGAATCTTGTGAGTCAATCTTCCATATAAATCCTTTGTTACCTTTATCTCCTGTAGCTACCAAAGGTGCATTTGTTGGGTTGCATGCAACTGAATAGACTTCATCAGCAGGGAAGAGCCGTCGGAGGTGGTCGGCGGCTGGCCGGCTGCAGGAATGCAGCAGGGAGGAAGCCGACGGCCCCGGAGCTGCTGTCGCCGGTGGCTGCGGGAGCAGAGAGGGGCCGGCGGCCGGCCGGATCTGCAGGGAGACGACGGCGGCGGGCTAGATGCGGGATTCCAGCAGGAACAAGGCGGCGGGATGGCTGGAGGAGGCTGCGGGCGGCTGCTGCGGCTGGAGGAGACAACGTCGGTGGCTGCGGGAGCGGTGCGGGCGGGCTGGAGATACAAGCCGTACTTGGAATCGGCACCAAGGAGGGCTGATGGAGATGAAGGCGGAAGAGAACCTTGGCGTCGACACGAAGGGGAGCCACCGGAGTCGGCACCGGCGGCGCGACCGAAGAGATCGGGCGAAACCGAAGCGGGCGGCTTTTCTTTCCCAAAATCTCCATGCCCTGGCTGCTGCCCTAATGCTCCTATTTATAATAAACCCCATCATATCCAATGGTCCAGAATTGCCCGGATGGGGACTGCATCAAACCCATGAAAATATACTCGAAATATATAAACTAATATATCATTTCGACTCGCGGCGACCCTCCGGACGCAACCGCGGAGTCGGATCGGCAATACGATCAACGGGCGGGCCCGTTCCCCATCATTCTCCCCTTGTTGGAGAAGATTTGCCCTCAAATCTTTAGGGATTCCAGGGAGGCTTCGCGGGTGGTCTGCACTGTTTCCCACTGTCACCAATCATCAGATCAAAACGTCCAGTCCCAGATGCTGGTCTCGCGATGCTGCCATTAATATAATCGCTGCCTTTGGGAGGCTTGGGCGGCGGCCTCAATCTCAGAATCTGACGGAAAACTATAGCAATTGGTAAGGGGGCGGCTCTCTTTAATCCTGGGTCCCAATCAATCTGATCAAACTGCAACAAGTCATCACCATGTCCTACCCAGTCTGGGCTCATATCCAAACCAACTGATTTACCCTCAGGGGCATTATCGAACATCAGAAAAGGGTCCCTAGCCGAGCTGAGAGACGACTGATCAAACCACTGCGACAAGTCCATAAAAGTGAGCAGACGTCGCGAAGGATCATAGGGCGGTACTACCACCATCAGACTGAATGTCCTTCTGCGCTCAATCCACTGGCGGGCAAATCTCTGAACGATAAGAGTAGCTCTCTGCACTGTCTGGTACCACTTTCTCTGTAATAATCCTCTCATGCGTGACTGAATCACGAGAACTGCTTTGGTCATCTTCTTGAGGGATCGGCGCTGAATAAACCCGCGGATGTGAGACTGTATCAAGACTGCTGCTCTTCTACGTCGCTGCTCTAAAATCTCCTTAGCATCATTCTCACGCCAATTCTTCACATAACCTGCCCAAATGGCGTCTTCTTTCTCTTCCCTTTCCCTCCTCTGCTTACTCTCTTCCACTCTAGCTTGTTTGTTTTTATCAAGCTCAACCCAATGTCTCTTTCTTAGGGAAGGTGACGGAAGATCATACGAGTAGGAGGAATGGCGGACTGAAGGATATGTAGTAGATGAAGGAGAATATGAATCGTAGGCATGGGAGGGGACTCGCCTCGATTCATGTGAATAAGTGGTGGAAGAAGGGGAATATGGATCGTAGGCTTGACGAGAGACTCGCCTCGATTCATAGGAGGGGTATGCAATGGAGGAGACATATGAAGATTTATGTGAGTAAGATGCCTCACGAGAGGAATGAACATTGGAATAGCAGGGAGGTGGAAAAACATATGATTCAAAATCGTCTGAATCGTCGGAATCGTAATAACAAGGAAACGTCATGGGTGTATGCAAACTATTTTCCAGAAAAGGAGAAGGATTGAAAAGTTTGATAAAACTTTTCAGCTCCCTCTGATACCAATTTGATGCAGGACCAAGAGCGCAAGGGTTCAACACAGGAAAATAATTAAAAAAGAAAACTTGCTGTCAAAATAAATCTCATATTTGAATTACCCCATCAAAACTGAAGGATAAGGTAGAAACTGTGTCTACAAGATCTTGAAGCTCTAAACCTGAATCTTGTGAGCCAATCTTCCATATAAATCCTTTGTTACCTTTACCTCCTGTAGCTACCAAAGGTGCATTTATTGGGCTGCATGCAACTGAATAGACTTCATCAGCAGGGAAGAGCCGATGGAGGTGGTCGGCGGCTGGCCGGCTGCAGGAATGCAGCAGGGAGGAAGCCGACGGCCCCGGAGCTGCTGTCGCCGGTGGCTGCGGGAGCAGAGAGGGGCCGGCTCAAGGTCTCACCGGCTCCTGATGGTTATGGACCTCTGTCACCGGCTCTCTTTCAGCGGACTTCTGCGCCCTTACTGCCCCTTCTGCGGTAAGGACGGCCACCTTGAGGCCACGTGCTATCGCAAGCATGGGCTTCCTCCTCGTACACAGGCCGTCGTTGCTGCTCACGACTCTTCGCTCACTCGTACTGACATTGAAGAGGTCCAGCTTCAGCCCCAACAACTTCATGGTCTGCTCAATCGCCCACTTGCCTCTGTTACCTCGACTGCCTCCATCTCGCATGAAGGTATCGCTTGTCTCTCCACTAGTCCGCGGTGGATAGTGGATTCAGGTGCCACGCATCACAACACCTCTATGCGGCCACATCAGTACCTGTATTCTCCTCATCCTAAGTGTATCACAGTGGCCAATGGGAACACTGTTCCGGTCTCCAGCTCTACGGATATCCCTCTCACTTTTTATCTATCTCTACGCTCTGCTCTTCATGTTCCAGGCTCCCCAATTAATTTACTTTCTGTTGGTCGCCTCACTACTGATTTAAATTGCTCAATAACCATTACATCTTCTTTTCTAATACAGGATCGACAGACGCGGAATATCATTGGTAAGGGACGACTGCAGAACGAGCTTTACCTTCTTGATGACTCCCTTACTATCCTTTCTTCTGTCTCCTCCGTCGATTGGCATCAGCGTCTTGGGCATGCGCCTTTGCAAGTCCTCCAGAAGGCTCTACCAAAAGTATCTCTTCCTCCTTTTCAGTTTGAATCGTGTATTTTCGGCAAGCAGCCTCGTTCATCTTTTGTAACTCATTGTACTCGGAGCTCTGCTCCTTTTATTTTAGTACACTCCGATATTTGGGGACCATACAAAATCACTAGCATTTCTGGCTATCGCTATTTTCTAACTTTTATTGATGATTATTCTCGAGTGACATGTCTATATTTACTTCGGGATCGCTTCGAGCTTCCACGTATCTTTCGAGCTTTCCTCCTTGACACCTGCATGCAATTCTCCACAAACATCAAAACTATTCGCACTGATAATGCTCGCGAATACACTAGCCACGAGTTTGCAAACGTTTGCTCTGATTTTGGAGTCATTCACCAAACATCGTGTGCTTATACCCCTCAACAAAATGGCGTAGCCGAATGTAAGAACCATCATCTTCTCGATGTCGCTCGCTCTCTCAAGTTTCAAATGCAGGTTCCCAAATCTTATTGGAACTTTGCCCTTTCAACAGCATGCTATCTGATTAACCGTCTTCCATCCTCCATACTCTACAATGCCACTCCGTTCAGCCTCCTGTTCCCCTCTACTCTGGCATTCTCTCTCATACCCCGCATCTTTGGGTGCACCTGCTATGTTTATATTCTTGGTCCATCCACGAACAAGTTGGATCCCTGAGAGGCCAAACAAATCTTTGTTGGCTACTCACGAACTCAGAAAGGCTACGTCTGTTATTCTCCGACTACCCGCAAGGTAACTGTTTCTGCTGATGTTACCTTTCGGGAGGATATTCCTTTCTTCTCTGCTCCAGAACCTACACATCTACCACCACCCATCCTACGTCCTCTCATTCTCATTACCACTCCTCCCCCACCACACATTCCTGCCCAGCCTCCCACTATTTATAAGCCACCTGTTTTGCGTGTCTACACTCGTCGCCAACCTAGCTTCGTTGCCCCAATGCAGTCGGCTTCGACCACTGACGTCCTGCTGATCCGGCACCAGAATCAACCGCGCATCCCATGGCGAATTATGTATCCCTACATCGCTTATCATCATGACTTCAAACTTTTGTCACTTCATTATCCTCTATTTTTGTACTTAACTCTGGCAGGAGGCTCTCCAACATCCTGATTGACGGGCGGCCAAAGAAGAGGAAATGACTGCTCTCTGTGCTTACCAGACCTAGCACCTAGTCCCTTTTACCTCCCGGGCAGACACCTGTTGGGTGCAAATGGGTCTTTGTCATCAAATATGCTCCTGATGGGACAATTGATCGTCTGAAGGCCCGCCTGGTGGCTCGTGGATTCACCGATCAACACGGTCTCGATTATGAGGAGACATTCTCTCCCGTAGCCAAACTCAACACCGTTTGTGTCCTCTCTGTGGTTGTGCCTCGCCAATGGCCCTAACATCAACTGGACATCAAAAATGTGTTTCTGAACGGCGATCTACAGGAAACAGTCTACATGCAGCAACCTCCCGAGTTTGAGACCACGAGGAAGTCCCGAGTGTGTCATCTGAGAAGTCAATCTATGGTCTTAAACAATCCCCTCGGCCATGATTCGACAAGTTTAGCAAGGCAGTTCGGGAAGTCGGCTTTACTCGGAGCTCAGCAGACTTCTCTCTGTTCACTCGTCATCAGAAAACAGAAACGGTTTTTCTGTTAGTTTATGTTGACAACATCTTAATCACTGGAGACGACTCAAAGGGAATCCAAGCGGTTAAACAACACCTTAGCTCCGTCTTTCAGACAAAAAATCTGGGGCATCTTCGATACTTCCTTGGTCTTGAGATCGCCATACGTCAGGATGGACTTATCCTCACCCAACGGAAGTACTGTCTGGATCTCCTACAAGATGTTGGCTACTCTGGATGCAAGCTCACTACTACTCCAATGGATGCAAATCATAGGTTGTGTGCACATGCGTCCGATACTGATCTTCCTCTCCAAAATCTGTAATATTGTCAACGTCTTGTTGGGAAATTGATCTACTTAACGTTCACAAGACCGGCTATATCCTTTGTTGTTGGGGTGGTCAGCCGGTTTATGCATGTCACTCTAATATCTCACCTTCAAGCCGTTGATCGAATCATAAGATATCTTAAAACAGCTCTGGGTCAAGGGCTGGTATACAAAACCTCATCATCTACTCCAACGTTGGTTGCGTATTGTGATGTAAATTATGATGGCTCCTTGGATGATCGGCGGTCAACTAGTGGCTTTTGTACCTATTTTAGAGGACATCTTGTTACCTGGCGGAGTAAGAAACAAGCTGTGGTTGCTCGATCCTCAGCTGAAGCAGAATACAGATCGATGGCATCAGTTGTCTCTGAGCTTAGATGGCTTGAAAGTCTCCTTGCTAATATAGGAGTTAAACCTCCCTCACCTGCCATCTTGTGATGCGATAACCAAGCGGCTATACACATAGCAAAGAATTTTGTCTTCCACAAAAGAACGAAACATATTGAAGTGGACTGCCACTTTATCCGAGAGAAAGTCCAGATGAAGAAGATAGAATTAAAGCATGTTCCGAGTACTGAACAAGTTGCCGAAATCCTCACAAAGGTCCTACTAAGTATCTTGTTTTATCAGTTCCTGTCCAAGCTTGGTGCCTACAACTTGTACGCTGCAGCTTGCGGGAGATTGTTGGAAAAGCCCATGTAAAGAGGCCCATATTGGAGCCCGTTCATTTAGTTTTTTTCTTCTCCTCTTTAGTCCCACATCATGTATAGGGATCTCTTCTCTCTTTCTCCCTCCTATAAATGTGTATTAATACTTTGTATTTGATTATTGAGAAAGTATATACAAGTTTGAGGTTTTCTCCACACTATGAAATGACATTTCAATTCCAATTCCTACCAAATTTTATGGACCATTAACAGTGAAATTGGAATTGGGTATCCTTTCCTCCAATTCTGCCCAATCGAATGGGGCATTAGGGCAATGTAGGGGAAATTTTATTTAATGTCTTAGGATGATGCAAGAATGCAAAGTCTGGTGATTAATTACAATTAATAATAAATAAAAACAAAACATACCATGGATATTCCGGTAAATCACAGAATAATTAAAGATTACAAGCAAGATTTGAATTGTGCCCGCAAGAGTGCTAGAAATTTAATAAGGAGTAGAATAAGTCAGCAAGTCAAATGAAATCACAGAGAACAATACAAACTACAAAAGCATTCATTCATTATCATAGTCTTTAATCCATACGAAGGATGAGAAAGAGATACCAAATAAAGACACTCACATGAGCATACGAATGGATAAGCAGTGGAGGGTGGAGATCCGTTGGTCGTATAGGAGTGCAATGGGCATCAAGGTGGCACGAAGGCTATAGGGAGGGCTGTATATGGGGGCTTGGGCTGGAGGGTGGCTGGAATGTGGGAACTGCATGTGCGAGAGAGGCTGGATGCGGGTGGTTTCCAAGGTGGGATGGCTAGAAGGATTGATTGTCGGCGGCAGATGACTTGGGAGGCAGCAACAACCGACGGAATGATGAATTCAGTGGCAGTTGTGGCTGTTTGGGATGCAAGAATAGTGGCAACCTTGTTGGACAGTGCTGGAATTAGGCAGGGATGGAAAGAGGTGGCCAAGATATGTCACTTTGGGCAAAGAGTGGCATAGATATGAACAGCCGGGGAAGAAATCGGCTTGGACTGGAACAATCCAGGGAGGCGTAGACGGGTGGAGGTGAAGGATTTCTGGGCGACGGCAAGGTGAGAAGCTGAATGGAGGGGGAAGAGAGATTTTTGTGTAGGGAGGGGGTGGCTGCAAGTTTAGGGTTTGTGGGTCGGTACTTAGGGTTTGTGGAGTCAGTACCTAGGGTTTGTGGAGTCAGTACCTAGGGTTTGTGGAGTCGGCGCCTAGGTTTGGTGGAGTCGGCGCTTAGGGTTTGTGGAGACGGCATTACGGATGCCAACAGAACTAAGAAGAGTTCTCCAGAATATGTGATGGCCTTTAAGGCTTCATTTGTTTCGGCGGTGGCGGATCGATCCGGCGGGTGGAAACGGAGTGTTCGAAACGGAGGGGGGAGGTGGCTGCTCCAAACGGAGCTTTTTGGGGCGTTTCTCAAGGCGGGCGGGTGGAAACGGAGCAAACGCCGCCGGAGGTTCATTTGTTTACCCGCCTTCCGGCGGCGTTTGCCCAAAACGGAGCTCCGAAACGCCCAAACAAATAGAGCCTAAAACAGCCTCCTATGCTCATATAAGTAGACAAAAATCACCAAGGTGGCCATCATGAATGGCCCAAATTGTGTGATCATGATGGTTGTCAAATTTCACTAAAAAAATACCTAAAAATATTTAGAAAATTGTTGTCGTTATTCCATGCACGACTATGACTCAAATCGTCCTTCTAGTGATGTCAAATATGGCAGCTGACAAGTCAGTCTTGAATAGGCACAAAAACATGTTCTCTGAAATGTCAGGCTGACTTCATTATTCTCCCCGACTTTAAATAATTCATCTCATGATGAATGGAGATGGGTAATCTCCCAGTACAGACGATGTGAGAATTGATGTGTTGAACACCACCCAAGTGTTGTCAGTGAAAGAGTGTCCTCTCTAATGAACAATATATCACCATGTGGCACTGCCACAAACTCATGAGCCACGATGTCTTCTATAATCGCTGTGATCATTGGTGTCGAAACAACAGCTGGTGCATGGATGACCGGTGGAGGCTAAGATGGAGGTTATCGCTAAAACTGAGGTAGTTGAGGCTAAGGCTCTAGGCTAGAATCAAGATGCAGATCTATAAAATCAAGGTGCGGATTTCCTATATTTTTATGAATGTCTAGCTTGTAGCCTTCGCTCCAATCCTTCGCACGACTATCATTCACATGGCATTCAATTTCATACATGTTCCATACTTGTAACGACCCGGGTTTAGGCCCACTGGGCCGCCCCACGGCGTCGCCGGCCTACCAGCAGCCCAGGTTTAGAGCTCAGAGACCCACCGCACCCTTCCTGGGCCGGCGGCTTGTCTCGCCCCACGACACCACTGGTAGTAAGCCTAAACATCAAGGCCTGCAGGCCCAATGCACCCCAACCCATCTCCGTGATTGTTTCTCACCACGGTAGGTTGTTGTTGGGGATCGAACCCACAACCTTGATAAGAAGCTCTTTCAACCAGCTCTCATCACCAACTGAGCTGCAGTTGGTGATGAGACCTGGTTGAAAGAGCTTCTTATCAAGGTTGTGTGTTCGATCCCCAGCAACAACCTATCGTGGTGAGAAACAGTCGCGGAGATGGGTTGGGGTGCATTGGGCCTGCAGGCCTTGATGTTTAGGCTTACTACCAGTGGTGTCGTGGGGCGAGACAAGCCGCCGGCCCAGGAAGGGTGTGGTGGACCTCTGAGCTCTAAACCCGGGCTGCTGGTAGGCCGGCGACGATGTGGGGCGGCCTAGTGGGCCTAAACCTGGGTCGTTACAATACTTTCATGGGGAAACCCCTCCATCTGAACATGAACCATCACATGCTCGTCTCTCTAGAACTTTGATCTCTCCTATAGTCCTATTAGTATAAGTTTTGTATGTTTCATTACAAAGTGCATTCTTCTGGAAACTCATGCAAATGAATGAAAACATATATAGACTCACTATGCGGCGATTCTACAATGCTCTTATAGTCTATAAAAAAGAGATGGTTTATGACAAGGCTCTTTGGGAGGGGAGTAAAAATACTCAACAAGTGTGCAACGAACACCCAAATGACTATCCAAAACAACATCACTAAGGTGCGAGTCTATGGCATGTCAAATATCACTCAAAGAATGCGACTCATCAGGAGGTTCATCGGGTGGTATGTAGACAACTTCATCATGAATGCTATGATCACCCAAATTAATACATGAGATGTCAACAATTTGCTTCAACCCTATGAGCCTCAGTTATTGCTCGTACTGAAGGGCGAGCTTAAATATCTAATCAATAAACTCTAGGAGCTGGAGAATAAGCTCTCAACGAATCTGTGCAAGGCCAGCCTCAAAACCGGGAGGAGGCCACAATGGGCTCCTTCTGAAATTGCTCATCAATACAAACTCGTTGAATCGAGCCATATAATCGGCAACTGGCAGAGTCCCTTGTCGTAAGGTATGTAATTGGTCGACGACCTCACATCTATCAAATGCAGAAAAATATTCCCTCTTTAACTTTTGCATCGTGACTTCCCAATGGTATACAAGGCGAAGATCATTGTTCTCTTTCCTACACTCTAGGACAATAAATAATCTTAGCCCGATCTCGAAGCTTCATTATACTAAGTCAAACATTGTGCAATTTAGATATTTCACGACAATCAAAATAATAATCAATGTCTAAGACCCAAACCACAAACCCCTTTGGATTTACATGGTCGTCAAACGATGGTGCATCTAGCCTAATCTATGATGAATCGATGATGTCATTCTCATAAAAAATACCATCTATGAGATCTATGATAATCATCAAAGTAATCGTCGCTAGTAGAATTGAACTGCGATGGAGGGTTGAGACAATCTTCACAAACAAAGAGCTGAGAACAAGGAAGATAGTCAAGAGAGTACGAAGATCACTTCGGAGAAGCTCTATGGAATGATCATAAATGGGATCAAGATCCTCGAATAGAGGAGCAAAACAACAATGAACTAAACAATACTTGTTTTTATCATCAAAAAATCGTGTCAAACAATCGTCGTGACTAGACAAGTACTTATAAACGCAATTACTATGTATCAAACAATAAGACCGAACTTGACATGAGTCTTCTAAATACCCTACCACTACGAATTATAAAGGTGGCATAAACATTGGGCTCTAATATCAAATCTGATGGAATATAGGATGGTTAGTGTGTGACTCTAGGCTATGCAAACACTAATATGCAATATCAAGGAAAATATAATCAATGCACTAGGATGATGCTGGTTAATTGCAATTAATAATAAGTCAAAATAAAACCTAGCAAGGATATCACAATTAATGCAGGGTAAGGTTTGCCTACAATTAACCCTTGTGGTGAGACCCTTCCCCAGACCCTTGCTGCATGAGGATGCTTTGTGCATTGGGTTACCCCCTTGAGGATATCATAATTAATCACAAAATATTTAAAGATGACTTGTAATATTTAAAACATGCCTTCAAGAGCACTAGAAATTTTGAAATGGGAGAACAGTTGACTAATTTCTCAAAATATTTTGTAGAGGGGGGTGAATAGAGATTAAAATTTATTTTAAATTAACTAAACAATTCACAGAATTTGCATTTACACAAGTTGTTAACCAGAATTAAAAACAGATAATTATAATCACAGCATAAACAAACATTAAATCACAGAATAATGCACAATCACAGAAGACGCGAGAAATATAGTGGTTCCCCAAAATCTGGGTACATCCGCTCTTTTATCCTCTTTGGTAGAAATTCACTATCACAGTGCCCGAGTCTTTTGATAAGAAGACTCTTAGAACCAGTCACCAAATCTTTTGATAAGTAGATCTTGAACCAATACAATCTGAGTCTTTTCTCAAGAAAACTCTCAGAACCTCTAACGGAATCCTTTGAAGAGCAATTCTCAAAACTCTTTTCACAAACTGAAGAAGTTAACGAAACAAAAAATGGAAGAAGATCAAAAGATTTAGTGATCTTCTTGTTGAGTCCTCTCAGCAGAATCTTGAGAACTATATGGCACTTAGTGAATTGATATCTGGAACTCTGATGAATCCTTGAATAAAAATATCTCAAGGATTATAAGCCCTCAATCTAGATTATCCTTTAATCTTCACTGAATCTGAAGCAACAATTGATAGGCCCTTGAGAAGAAGAAGAACTGGTTCTCTTTTCAGATTCAAGAACAAAGATGATGGTTGACTGATTTAAGGAAAAACTTCAATTGCAGATGATAATTTCTCTATCCTTCTCTGTCAAAATCAATCTTCCAAAACTACGATCTGACCTGAGTGTAATGATCGTTGGAATAATTGTTGTTGTTGTTCAATTTGACTTCTATATATACATATCTGACAGATAATCTAACGTCTCAAAGAATCGGTTATACAATTCAAAACTTTTTTGAAGTAATTCTGAATTAATCTTCAAAACAGTTCTCGTTCAGAAATCTAATCGGCGTATCGTCGAGTTCATATAGACGTAGCATCGAGTTCTGGTTTCATTCAGATAATCTGTCAATTTAGTTCTGTAATTGGCGTTGCGTCGATATCATATCGAAGTTTGTGTTGATTTAATCATTTAATTGACGACTTATCATGTTCTGTTACTCTGACTTGTACTCGAATTAACGTCGATATAATGTCAAAGTTGCGTCGACTTCTAGTAAACACATGTTGGCATTTCCTGACTTTACTCTTAAACTCATTGTGTCTTTCTCATGTCATTTATACGAATTACATCCTAAAACTTCTAAAATTATATTACCCTCTTTATATATTATGAGTAATAAACATATGATGTAAAATCATTTAAAATAATTTGTTAAGGTAAATCATAAAGATTTTTCCCAACAAATTTAATATGCAGCAAAATAAATCGATGAAATCAAAGAGAATAACATAAAATAGGAAAACCTACATCAATAATCATATAATCTTCAATCTATACAAATGAAGAGAAAGAGAAACCCAATAAACACACTCACATGAGCATAGGAGTTTGTAGGAGGTGGAGGGTGGAGATCTGGTGGCCATAGAGGAGTGTGATGGCTATCAGAGTGACAACAGTTGTATGGTGGACTATATAGAGGTGGTGTAAGCTAGATGGTGAATGGAATGTGGTGACTGCGGGTGTGGAAGGGGATGGAATGGGTGCTTTCTGGTGGGGCGGCTAGAAAGGCTAACTAATAGAGGTTGAGGACCTAGGAGGCAACGGCGACTGTTATAATGGTGCAGTCAAAGGGCGGTTGTGGCTTGTAGAAAAGTGAAATACGAAGCGCAAAAATTTTATTACTTAATATAAGGTGGTCAAATACAAATCCATGTACACATATATAGGGGTAGGAGTGGCGCATTAACTTCAAACCATGGTGTGTGTTGGAACCTAAGTCCAGGCGGTCTGGCGGACAGGTTTGGCTGTCAAGCGAATAGTAATGGCGGACATGCTTGGCGGTCTGCCTTTCTGATGCTCCTAGCAGTGATTCCTCTTTGTCGGTTAAGCAGTAGTCGTGGCGGTCTGGCGACCTGGCTTAGCGGTCTAGCAGTAGTTCCTCGTAATCTGCACCGGTTAACTGTGGTGCGCTCTGGTAATTAGGGGTAGTGAGTGTGCAGACTGCTGAGGTCAGATCCAGTTGACGGTCAGGCGGTTAGCTCTTGCCTAACTGCATGAGATGCTCCTATATTCTTACCGTAGCTGTGCTCTTTGTTGATCAGCAGAGACTTGACCGCAGTTGGTGTTCGCAGTTCTCAAGCACAACTCTGGTGCGACGTGGCGGTTAGACTGTCTAACCGCAGCAGCTTTCTCTCTTAGAGTTGTTTGCTGGACACTGTTAGATAGAGACCAGAGCAATCTTAGTTCACTTAACCGCACAACCCGAGCAGCTAGTTTTTTATCTATCTGTCTAGTCGTTTCTGACAGACGTTGTATATTCTTTGTCTTGTATTTTCTCTCTCCTCCCCATTTTCTATAAATAGGGGGCATACTCATGTATTATGTAACTTTTTGAAGCAATAAAGTTATGTTATTTAGCTCTTTTCGCACATGGTATCAGAGCTAATCGGTCATTTGCTTCGTTTTCTGCTTTCTCAGCAGTGGTACAGTGTAAGCAGACCCAAAATTTTTAACCGCCTGCTCTTTTATTCTTTTGTCGCGGTTCTCTTTCTTAACCGCGTCTTTCCGTTGTTTCTTCTGTTTCGCGGTCTTCTCTTCTTCAGCGGCGATTTCTCCTTTCTGTTGCTTCTTGCCGCCCTCCCACCCTCCCTTTGTTATTCGCACTTCCTATGAATAAGTCTCTTCTCGCTGCCTCTTACTTTGTTCATGCGGCCTCTTGGTCTGTTCGCACGGCCTCTTCTTTGTTCGCTTTCTGCGACAAGTTCTTTTGCGGTCTCTCCCTCTAACCGTGCCGTTAGAATCTCTGTGTCGGTCCTCTTTCTCTACTCGCTACGAATAGACCTCTCCATGCGGATAGATCTCTCTACTCGTTGTGGATAGACCTCTCTACTCATTTTCTCTTCTTTCTACGGAGATGTCTGATTTCTCTTCCTCTACACTATTTGCGCCTCCTGTTCTGTCTGCTCATGTCTCTACTTCTAGCAATTTGGGTACTTCTTCCAATCTCAATGAGCTAAATTATCGCGATTGGAGTGTTTCCTTTGTATTTTTGCTATACTCTCAGCATAAGCATCACATCTCATTGATGACACTCCTGCATATGGATCTGCAGCTTTTGATGACTGGGATGTCAATGATGCTCTGGTGAAAACATGGCTTGCTAATAGTCTATCTGATGAGTGTCATCTCGTCATTAGACATCATGTGACGGCTAAGGCTGCTTGAAATCATCTTTTTACTCTGTACTCCAAGAGAGCTCAAACTTCCCGCATATATACGTTATATGCGGATCTTTTTGTCCGACCTGTCATGACTGTTGTTGCTGCTTATTAGGAGGTGCAGGTTCTTGGTGCTGAACTTCTTCAGTATCGGCCCTTTTTTGTTGATCTCGCTGAGCAACATAAACACTTTCATGAGCTTCTAGTTGTGTAATATTTGCTTCGTTTGCCTAAATCTTATGATATGATTCAGCAACAAATTTCTGGAGAGCCTGCTACTCTTATTCTGGATGTTATTGTTGCACGCATTTTGGCTGTTACAACTCTTTTTCAGCGTCCTTCGCTTGTCTCTCCCCCTCCTCCTGACAGTGTTGCTCATCAGGCCCGTCATGATATTCCCAGTGGTCATGGAAGCCGCTCTGATGGTCGTGACCCCTCTAGATATCTCTGCTCTCACTGTGGCAAGACAGTCACCATGTTGACCGATGTTGGATCAAGCATCCTCATCTTCGCCCTGCTACAAGTGATACAAACTCGAAAAAATTCTACTTCACTTGTCAATTCTTCGGGTAGTGCAAATATGGCCATTACAGGTAGGTGGATCATTAATTCTGGTGTTACTAATCATATGACGGGCAATCCTCGTCTTTTCTCTCATCTGAACTAACATAATCGGTCACCTCCGGTCCTTATTGTGGATGGTTTTTCATCCACTATGTGTGGATTTGGAACAGTGCATGTCACTCCATCTCTTCAACTTGCGGACACTCTGTACGTCCCAACTTTTTCGTACAACCTAGTTTTTGTTACTTCTCTGTGTAAATAACTAAATTGCATGGCTATTTTTACCGCGGCTACTTATTCTTCTCAGGATCCTCAGTCTAAGGAGACGATTGTTAATGAGACTGAAAGTGACGGCTTATTGTATCTTGACAATGTATCTGCTTTTCTGCTTCTACTTCTCTTCTACAGTGGCATCTTCGCCTTGGGCATCCTTCTTCTCGTTTTCTTCAACAACTCTTATCTGATCTACCTCGGGGAGACTCTTCTCTCAATTGTGAAGCCTGTCAACTCAGCAAACACCACCATTCGCCTTTTTTCAGCGAAGCAAGGATGTAGCTATTCTCGTCCTTTTGAGCTTGTTCATTTTGACATTTGGGGTCATACTCCTACCAAATTTGTTGGTAGTGGTAGTCTGTACTTTTTTATATTTATTGATGATTTTTCTTGATGTACTTGGTTGTACTTGTTAAAAGAATGTTCTGAATATTTTTTTTGTTTTTACTATGTTCTGTAAAGAGATTCGTACTCAGTTTAATGCTCCTATTAAAGTGTTTTGCATTGATAATGTCAAAGAATAGTTTACTCATCAATTCTCAGTGTTTTGTATGCATCATGACATTATACATCAAACTAGTTGTCCTTACATCTCTCAACAGAATGGGGTTGCGAAACGCAAGAATCGTCGTATTCTTAATGTAGGTCGCACTCTTCTCATTCAAATGAGTGTTCATCGATCTTATTGAAGATATGACGTTCTTCTCTCTTGTTACCTCATCAACCAGATTCTTTCATCGGTTCTCAACGGCAAAACTTCTTTCTTCATTTTGTATCCTAGTGCGATATTGTTTCTTTTATCCTCACGTGTGTTTGGATGTACAGCATTTGTTCACTCTCCTTCTCCTAGACGTGACAAACTCTCTTCTTGCTCAGTTAAGTGAATTTTTCTGGGCTACTGTCCGACACGAAAAATATATAGGTGTTATGATTCTCTTCTTCGGAAACAGTATGTTTTCGCGGATGTTACTTTCTTTGAGGATGCTCTTTATTTTTCTCGCACCTCTACTCTCTCATCTTCTGATGACTCTTCTTTTATAACTGTTATCTTTGCACCTCTACCCGATCCTGTGTTTCTTCCTTCTCCGCCAGCCTCTGATTCTCCTTCTCTTTCTCCTAATTCCGCCTATCTCGGGTCATCAGTCTCTTTGACAGATGGATTAGATACTGCCTTTCGGAAGGGAGTTCGCGCATGCACTCAACATCCTATTTGTGATATTGTTGCTTATGCCCGACTGTCACCTTCCCGCAAAAGCTTTGCTCTTGCTCTCTCCAATATCATTCTGGCTATCTATCACGAGGCTCTTGTTATTCCTCATTGGAAAGCCATCATGGATGAAGAGAAAAAAAAACTCTGACTGAACGAAGTACTTAGACTCTTGTCCCTACTCCTCCAGGAGCCGATGTGGTTGGTTGTCGTTGGGTCTTTGTGATCAAGTTTCTTCTTGATGTTATCATCGATCGTTATAAGGCTTGTTATCAAAGGCTTTACTCAAACCTATGGTGTGGACTTCTTTGACACATTCTCTCCAGTTGCTCGGATTACAACAATCTGTGTTCTCTTTTCTGTGGATATTATAAGAGACTGAGAAATGTCTCAGTTAAATGTCAAGAATGTCTTCTTTTGTGGAGATCTACAGGAAACAGACTATATGGAGCAACATCCCGGGTATGTTGCTCCGGGGGAGTATCAGGTATATAGATTGAGGAAGACCATCTATGGATTTAAGCAAAGCCCGCGGGCCTGGTTTGAGAAGTACAGTGAGGTTATCTTTGTTATTGGGTTTGCTCAAAGTGTTACAGATCACTTCATATTCATACACAACTTCTACAGGGCTAGTTATTCTTGTTTTTTATGTTGATGACATTCTTCTTACAGGAGATGATAAGAAAGGAATTGACCTAACGAAGAAGCGTCTTCGTCAACATTTTGTTACAACAAATATGGGGTCTCCCAAGTACTTTCTGGGAATTGAGATCTCTCGGAAGCCAATTTTGTAGTGCTCTCAAAATGGAAGTATGTCTTAGATCTTTTCAAAGAGACAGGTCTTCTTGTACCAAAACTTGCTCGGTGTTCAATGGTCATTGGTGATGACAAGGGTTGGAGTGAAAATTCAGCTCTCATTGCAGATGTCTCCAGGTACTGACAGCTTGTAGGCAAACTCATTTATATGACAGTCACAAGACCGGATATCTGTTATGCAGGAGGAAGGATAAGCCAGTTTATGCAAGCTCCCAAGGAGTATCATTTACGATCAGCTCTAAAGATCTTGGAGTATGAGAAAGGATCTCCGAGAAAGGATCTCCGGGAAAGGAATTCCTGTTTCAGAAGAATAATCATTTGAGAGTTGAAGTTTATTTTAATATCAGCTATGCAGATTACAAGAAGGATAGAAAGTCTACATCTGGTTTTTGTACCTTCATAGGAGGGAATTTGGTAAGCTGAAAGAGCAAGAAACAGCTTGTTGTCTCCAGATCAAGTGCTGAAGCTGAGTACAGGAGCATAGCCCTGACTACCTGTGAGCCGAAGTGATTAAAGGACATTGATGCTTGATTTGGGAGAAGTTTATGATCATGCTCTGTCAATGTTCTATGACAACAAGACAGTTATATATACATCGAAGAATTCAGTGTTTCATGAAGGGACAAACCATATTGAAGTAGATTATCACTTTATCAGAGAAGAGGTGTTGAAGAATCAAATCTGCACTCCATTTGTCACCTCTAATAAAGAGCTTGCCGATATCTTTACCAAACCAGCATCATCTTTTTCAGAGATATGTGACAAGCTGGGCATGATTGATATATATGTTCCAGCTTAAGGGGAGTGTTGGAACCTAAGTCCAGACGATCTGGCGGACAAGTTTGGCAATCTGGCGGATAATAATGGCGGACAGGCTTTGCAGTCTGCCTTTCTGATGCTCCTAGTAGTGATTCCGATATGGCGATTCAGCAGTAGTCGTGGCAGTCTGGCGACCTGGCTTAGCGATCTAGCAGTAGTTCGTTGCAATCCGCACCGATTAACTGTTGTGCGGTATGGTAATCAAGGGTAGTGGTTGTGCATACTACTGAGGTCAGATCCAGTTGACGGTCGGGCGCTTAGCTTCGGCCTAACCGCATGAGATGCTTCTATATTCTTCTTGCAGTTGTGCTCTTTGTTGATCAGCAGAGACTTGACCGCAGTTGGTGTTCCCAATTCTCAAGCACAACTCTGGTGCGACCTGGCTGTTAGACTTTGTCTAACCGCAGCTTTCTCTCCTAGAGTTGTTTGTTGGACATTGTCGAATAGAGACCAGAGCAATCTTGTTGGTGCCTTTTCTCGCTCTATATAGTCGTGCGGTTAGCACATCTAACCGCACAGCCCGAGCGGCTAGTTTTTTATATATTTGTCTAGTCGTTTGTGACAGGCGTTGTATATTCTCTCTTCTCCCTCTTTTCTATAAATAGAGGGCATACTCATGTATTATGTAACTTTTTGGAAAAATAAAATTCTGTTATTTAGCTCTTTTGCACAGTGTGAAATTTATCCATACAAGAGAGGGGTCTCCTAATGAGCCAAGGAAATATGACTTTACATTGGGCTTTTACACAAGTTAGAGCATACGGATTGTTGGCGTCAAGCTTGGAAATGAATTATCGATACCGGCAGCGGTAATGTGGCCAGTCAATTTTGCGTAGTTGAACTTTTCATAATTAAGTGACGAACTACTTTAATATGCTTGGTGCAACACAGCAACAACACTCAAGCCATTATCCCACTATAGTGGGGTTGGCTATATGGATCCTTTGTCTCCATTATGCCCTATCTTTTGTCATAATCTCACTAATGCCTAAGTACATCATGTCTTTTCTTATAGTTTCATTCGAAGTCTTTTTTGGTCTACCGCTCCCTCGTTTAGAATGCCTAGTGACTAGACTCTCACAACTCACTAGACTCTCACAACGCCCAACAGATGCCTCTAATGGTCTCCTTTGTACATATCCAAACCATCTTAGTCGAGCTTCTCGCATCTTCTCTGCAATTGGTGATACTCCTGTCTTTTTCCTGATACATTCATTCCTAATTTTATCCAGTCTTGTGTCTCCACGCATCCACCTAAGCATTCTCATCTCCGCAACTCCCATTTTTTGCTCGTGTACACAATTCACTGCCCAACACTCAGAATCATAGAGCATCGATGGTCTAACTGCAGTACGGTAAACTTGCCCTTAAGTTTTAATGGTATTTTACGATCACATAAGATCCTTAACGCGCCTCTCCACTTCAACCAACCCGCTTGGATTCTGTGTCATGAACTGGATGAAAAACTGGTACTTTAATATGCTCAGTGCATTCATGGAAAACTAGATTATCAACGATATGGATGACAACTTCATTATCGTAATAGAGGATGAACGGAGAGAGAAGGTCAGCACCAAGATCAGTAAGAAGAGTCTCCATTCAAGTGAGTTCATAAATGGCAGATACCATCAAACGATACTCAGCCTTCGTAGAGGAGCGTGTCATCAAAGTTTGCTTCTTGCTCCACCAAATGATTAAGTTCCCTCCTAAATATGTGCAATAGAAACTCGTAAACCGACGAATCACTGAAGGAGCAAGCATAATCCCCATCAGTATAGATAATGAATGATAGGGAAGATAAGAGATTAGACACAAGCCCATGTCTCGAGGCTTTCTTCGGATACCGGAGGATTCATTCGACAACTTGAAGTTGTGATGTCCAAGGAGCTTGCACAAACCGGCTGATCACGCCAACATCGAATGAGATATCTAGATGTGTGACAGTCGGCTAAATAAGCTTGTCAGCATGACAACAATAGTACTCTGAATTAAGGAGAACTGGATCAGTGTCGTTCTTGTGAGCACGGAGTTTGTGGTTGTCATTCATTGGTGTGTCAGCAGGTTTGCAACCGAAGTAGTTGACAACTTATAGAAGATCAATGTAATATTTTCGTTGAGAAAAAACAAGTCCATCGGGCCGTCGGGGTATCTCAATACCCAAGAAGAATCAAAGGCGGCCTAAATCTTGGTCTGAAAATGTGAGAAAAAGTGCTTTTTGATCATAAAGATATCATTCAGATCATCACACATGATGATAATATTATTAACAAACACAAGAAATATCACTGTGCCTGTTAGGCGATGACATATAAATAAGAATTCTGTCGAGCTTTGAATGAATCCAGAAGCCAGAACTACCTGACAAAACTTTTCAAACCAAACTCGGGGGGACTGCTTGAGAACATAGATAGGTTTATGAGACGAAATACAACAGATTCCCACATGGTTTCATAACTAAGAGGTTATTGCAAATAGACACTCTTCGCTAAATTGTCATTAAGGAATGCATTCTTGATATCAAGCTGATGCAATTGCGTATTATAAAAAACGGCTAAGGAGAACACTACTCGTACCATATTCAATTTAACGACTAAAGAGAATATCTCTTCATAGTCAAGACCATACTGTTGAGTGAACTGGCGAGCCACGAAATGGGCTTTGAGGTGCTCAACCATCTCATCAGGATGGTACTTATCAGTGAAGACTCATTTACATCCCACACTGGAATGGCCAGAGGAGTATATAAAAGGTGGGGTGGCTGGGTTATTTGGGATGATGCAGTGGAATGGAAGTTGGCGAGCTCGAATGGAAGTGGGCGAGATAGGATGGAGGGTTGGCGAGTCCTGGGGAAATGTTGGCGAGTCCTGGGGAAATGTTGGCGAGTCCTGGGGAAATGTTGGCGAGTCCTGGGGAAATGTCGGCGAGTCCTGGGGAAATGTTGGCGAGTTTTGGAAATGGGCTCAATCCAGAAGTACAAATGTTGGGTAGATATTACTGGAAGCGGAATTGAACTCAAAAGTAGGAGCCCAATCATTAAGAGGTTTACTTCAGGAATCGTATTGTTATGATATCATGTAAAAAATTGAAATATGAAGTGCAATGATTTTATTGCTTCATATTAATAGGTCAAATACAAGTTCATGTGCACATATATATAGGTTGGAGGAGTGATGCTTGAACTCAGAACCATGGTGTGGGAATAATCGATACAAGAGAGGGATCTCCTAATGAGTCAAGTATGGGTGTAATGGTTCGATTTGGTTCGATTTTTTAGCAAAAACGCAAACCGAACCATGACCACTTGACTCCAAAAATCAGGAACCAAACCAAACCATGCAAACCATTGGAATTAAACGGTTTGGTTCGGTTTCGCCGTTACGAGGTTTAAAAAACTAAAATATAATTTTTATAGAATATATTTATCGTACACAATAAATGTTATACATTATTATAAAATTGTATTCTTCCATCATGTTTAAATCATGAAATATAATCTAAGAGAAGATATTTATTATATTACATTGTGATATATATGAGTGTGCGCACGGGCTCGTTTTGGTTTGGTTTAGCATTAAAACTCGTAAATCGAACTGAACCGTACGGTTTTTCAAAATTTGAAACCATAACCGAATCGCCTACAAAATATTGTACCAAATTGGGTGGTTTAGTTTGGTTTTGCGATTAGATGGTTTTTGTTTACACCCTAGGGCCAAGGATGTTGGTCTTTATATTAGGCTTTAACATAAATATTTCTTTTATATGGTTGTTTAAGATGTAAGGATTGTGGAAGTCATGTTGGACAGGGCTAGAATTAGGTGCAGCTATAAAGGGGAGGACCGGATATGGTCGATTGATCGGGATGTGGTCAGCTAGGGTTGGGTAGGTTTGGGAGGGGTCAACCCGAATTGGAAAAAGTCCAGAGAAGGGAGGACAGTGATGCGATTGGTTTTTGGGCAGTGGCTAAGTGGGAGGCTGAGGGTAGGAGGCGAGGGGTGGCAAAAAGGAAAAACACAAAGGGCACCTAGGGTTCATATGGTCGGCACCACAGATTACCCGCAGATCCAGGAAGAGTTCTCCAAAATCTATGATGGCTTCTAAACCAACCTTATGCTCATATAAATATACAAAAATCACTAGGACAACCATCATGAATGGCCAAATTGAGCGGCCATGATGATTGTCAAATCTCCATAAAAAAGGATAAATACGAAAAATATACAAAAATAAAACACCATCGCTTCGAGCGTGACTACGGACACGAATCATCCATCTGGTGATGTTAAATATGGCGGATACAAAATCAACCCCAAACAGATCCAAAAACACATGCTCTGAAAAGCCATCATCAATAAGTATTCGCAATCTAAAGAAGTAAAACTTTATAAGGTTCATGAGCAGCATAGCCTACTGAGTGAATCTCACGAAAAAATTAGATGAAAAGATTGCCAACGATAAAAGTAACTATGAGAACAGTTGATGTGCTGACACAACAGCATCTTTAGCTAGAACAAGGCCCTATTTTTTAAACAAATAGCATAACTTCCTATACAAGCCCTATAAAACATTTTTCTCACTTTTGTAAGACATCTACTCCTAGTTGTTGTTAAAATTGTAGTTTATGCAACTGTACCTTGAGTTGTGATGAATTTGTGCAGCTTTGTTTCTGGATATGAAATTACTCATCTTCTCATGTAGCCTTTCACTAGCCTGACATACAACTAATTATCAGAATTCTAAATCATGGCTACATAATGGGGAAAAATAGGTATCAAACTCACATCTGCTATATGGGCATGCCTAAGCTCAACCCAGATAGGATCATGATCCTCCAGAAGGACTTCCTTCTTTTCAGATGTTGAGCCTGTTTTGCTTGGTACCTATGTACGCTAATTCATATTCGTAAGAAATATATCAACGAACAAATGGAAAGGGACAAAGTAACAACTAAAAATAATAGCAATAATAATTAGACATTACCTCATGTACAAATTTGTTTCCGTCCATATTTAATAAATCATGACACATGGCATCATAAGTCCATTCATGAATGATTGGAGCAATCTGTATGTTCATGGAAGACTAATTAAATAGTTGAAGGCAGCACATATTACAGTTGTCAAACGTACAAAATAGCATATGTACCTGGTCAACTGATCGGTCTAAAATTAGTAATTCGCAGGTCTCTGTTTGTGGAAACTCAGAAATTGAAGACTTGTATCTAGCAAGACAGTGCCAAACAATAGCAGCAAGCTTTGTTGGGATTAAATCACGAACACTTGTCATGGTAGAAACATCTAAACTTGACTTGGCAGCACGGTAGCGAACATAAGGAAATTCCTAAAAGGTATACAAGAGGAGAATAAACCAAAATATTCAGGATATCCCCAATGTTCAGGTTGAGATGCTGACATAATAAAGGCACAAGTTACACGTGCATTTAGAGACAACTCCAGATATTTAAAAAGCTTAAGTTATTGATCGAATAAATATTAGATATTGCATAACCAAATTTCCCATAATGATCTAGATTAATTTTTCTGAAGTGTTAAGATATTAGTAAAAAGTGGATTAGATGCAAGTGCTACATCAGACAGACTGAAAAAAATTGCAACAGAATGTTTCAAACTAAAGAATAGGTATTATATTTAACCAATTAGACCACTACGCTTAATTTATCCTTGAAGAAGATTCTATAATTGAAAGCAAACTTTAAGAATAACTGACAATTAAAATACAAATTACCATCAACAAACTCTAATGAAATGGATTCATTAAATACTTTTGACCTTTTTCTTTCTAGGAAAAATACCTATTTTATGACAAAGCACCTACAACAAATACAAATAACACACAAACAACAAAGAGATCAAGTAACACAATAGGCACACAAAAATTTGGGCTATGCTAAAATATGACTATGCCCAAGGAGAATATTAAAAATAAGCCACATGTGTACATAATTAAAAGGGGACAGAGACAACACACAAGCCAAATCACACTCAACCTCATCAGAAATGAGAAATACCAAATTCCTCAAGATAAGTGAAAAAGAGAATAAAAGAGATAATATAAACATAAAAATTGACTAATACCACAAATAACCGATTACCTCTGAGGTGTACGTAACACCCTGGATTTTTTAAAAAAAATAATCTTAAATTTTACGGTCCAATTGTCAGTGATTTTCATTGGCGTTGTCTGGGTATCGAGGTAAAAATACCCCTTGCAGTAAATTTCTCGTTGTTAAACCTTAATTTAGATATTTATGAAAGTTGGTGTCAATGCGAAATAATTTTGGTGCGAGGGCGTATTGCATAAATGTATAAGTATTAGAGGTGAAGGGCATGTTTGTAATTTGAGGGAGGGAATTAGAATATAACTTGGCCGGTTCACTCCTCTACACGTCCTAAAATAATTTCTGACAGCCGAGCGTGGATTCGAAACCGCCGTCTTCCTCTTTCGTCTAGTGAGGCAGCAGGGCACACTGAAAAGTGTTGATAGGTTTATCCCTCGGCATGTGTTCTAGCCCCCGATCACTCCCTTCTCTTCTAGGAGCCTCGTTGAGACCCTCCAGGGAAGTTCTGTCGTCAGTCGTCCCCGTCCAGTCAAACCTATGCAGGTAACCGTCGAGTTTCCCCTCAACCAAAAAATCTCTATTACTTTGATTATAGATGTCGAAGCCCACTTCTCCTCTACCTAACCACATGATCGTTGGGTCCTGCAACAGGATTCTTCTTCTGTGATCCCGATTATTGGGGCTTCATCGTTGTTGGATCTACACCATTATCCTCTTCTAGTGATAACAAGGTTGTAGAAAAAGCTCCAAACCTTGTATATACTTCTTGAATTAATAATTACAAGTATGAATACATTTATATAGGAGAAGAAGAAAGAGAGAAATCCCAATCCAAGATGTGGGACTAAAACAAATAGAGAGAGAAGAGAGAAGAATGGGCCCCTAGATGGGCCCTAAAATAGGCTTTTCTAACACTCCCCCGCAAGCTGGAGCGTACAAGTCGTAGGCACCAAACTTGGATAAAAACTGGTAGTATAGTGGTCGGGAGAGAGCTTTAGTCAGGATGTCAGCAACTTGGCTTGCAGCAGGAACATGCTCTAAATCTATCTTCTTTGCCTGTACCTTTTCTCGGATAAAGTGACAGTCAACTTCAATATGCTCTGTGCATTCGTGAAAGACTGGATTCTTGGCAATATGGATTGTCGTTTGACTGTCACAAAATAGGGTCGCTGGTGATGAGAGACGAATACTCAAGTCTCTCAGAAGGCTCTCAAGCCAAGTTAACTCGGAAACAACAACAGCCATAGCGCGGTACTCAGCTTCAGCAGAAGAGCGAGCAACCACATTATGTTTCTTGCTACGCCAGGTTATGAGATGTCCACCGAAGTAGGTACAAAAACCTATTGTGGAACGCCTATCATCAATGGACCCGGCATAGTCAGCGTCAGAGTATGCGACAAGGGATAAAGATGTGGATGGCTTGCACACAAGCCCTTGTCCTAGAGCGTTCTTGAGATACCGAAGAATGCGCTCGACAGCTTGAAGGTGAGATGTCCTCGGGGCATGCATAAATCGACTCACGACTCCTACGGCAAAGGAGATGTCTGGTCGAGTAACTGTAAGGTAGATCAATTTCCCAACCAGGCGTCTGTAGTATTCCGGATTCGTAAGCAGCTTATCGGAGTCAGAGCTATGGGCCGATAGTCTGTGATTAGCGTCCATTGGAGTATCCGTAGGTTTGCATCCCGAAGAGCCAGCATCATGAAGAATGTTCATACAATACTTCCTTTGGGATAATACAAGACCATCAGGCCGTCGTGCAACCTCAAGCCCGAGAAAATACCGTAGGTTACCAAGATCTTTGGTCTGAAAGGCGGAGTTCAACTGTTGCTTGGTATGTTGTATCCCTGTAGTATCGTCGCAAGTAATGAGGATATCGTCAACATAGACAAGAAGAATCACTGTTCCGGTTGGCCGGTGTCGAGTGAAGAGAGAGAAGTCAGCCGAGCTCCTAGTGAAGCCAATATCGCGGACTACCATGCTAAATTTGTCAAACCAAGAGCGCGGGGACTGTTTGAAACCATAAATAGATTTCCGAAGATGACAAACCCGAGACTCCCCCGTGGTCTCAAACCCGGGAGGTTGATGTATATAAACAGTCTCCTATATATCACCATTGAGAAAGACGTTCTTAACATCCAGCTGATAAAGAGGCCAATGACGGTGAACAGCCAAGGAAAGAAGAATTCGGACCGTGTTCAATTTGGCCACTGGAGAGCAAGTTTCCTCATAATCAAGCACATGTTGCTGAGTAAAACCCCGGGCCACGAGGCGGGCCTTGAGACGCTCAACGGTGTCATCCGCCGCATGTTTAATAACAAAGATCCACTTGCAGCTAACACAGGATTGACCTGCAGGAAGAGGAACCAGATCCAAAGTGCGGTTGGCCCAGAGAGCCCGCATTTCATCTTCCATGGCCGCCCGCCATCCGGGGTGGTGAAGATGAGGGGTGGAGATAGAGAATAAAGAGAGAGCACTCTGACGGAGGTCCGGAGAGAGGCGGTGAAAAGAGACAAAGTTGGCCATCGAGTGGGCAGTGGAAGCAGATGTCGGATCCGCAGGTTGCAAAGCATCATTAGAGCAGGGCGGCTCTCGTAGGGTAGTAGACGAGGGAGGACGTCGAGTGTACACACGAATGACTGGTGGTTTAGGTGGGATGGGTGGGGAAGGTAGAGGTGGGAGGGTGGAATGGACGGGGATAACAGGTCGCGGGAGAGGTGGCGGAAGAGGAGGGTCAATAGAGTGAGAGTAATACGATTGATGTTCGAGGAAGGTGACATCAGCAGAAGTAACCACCTTGCGATCCGTGGGAGAAAAACAAAGGTAGTCCTTCTGAGTTCGAGAATAGCCCACAAACATATATTTAGTGGCACGGGGAGCAAGTTTGTCAGTGGACGGACCAAGATGATGAACAAAACATACACACCCAAACACGCGTGGGGTGATGGAGAATGGAGGTTGGGAGGGAAAAAGGAGAGTGACGGGAACCGCAAAATTGAGGATAGATGAAGGCAGGCGGTTAATAAGAGTGCAAGCGGTTGAAACCGCAAAATTCCAATATTGTTTTGGAACATTCATCTGAATCATAAGGGAGTGGGTGACCTCGAGCAGGTGGCGATTCTTGCGTTCAGCTACGCCATTTTGTTGGGGGGTATAGACACAGGAGGTCTGATGGATGATCCCAAACTCCGCACAGAGGTGAGGGAAGGTATGACTAGTGTATTCCCGGGCATTATCGGTGCGGGGGGTTTTAATGGTGGTGGAGAACTAGTTGCGAGTTTCAATAAAAAAGGTATGGAATACACCAGGTAATTCAGAGCGGTCACAAAGGAGATACAGCCAGGTCACCCGAGAGTAGTCATCGACAAATGTGACAACGTAACGGTATCCAAAAACACTAGGAATTTTGTAAGGGCCCCAAATATCGGAGTGAACAAGATCAAAGAGAGCAGGACGCCGAGAAGGATGTGGTGGGAACGTAGAACGATGATGTTTCACATAGATACAGGACTCACACGTGAACTCGTGGAAGGACACGTCTGGGAGAGATTTTTTGAGGATGTTGAGAGGAGCATGACCCAGACGGCGATGCCAGTCAACGGAGCTAATGGACGACAACACCGTTGGGGGAGACGGGTTAAGGATATAGAGACCATTCGGCGGATGCCCTTTTCCAATGATGGTTTGCGTCTTGCGATCCTGCACAACACACGAGTTAGAAGAAAAAATAACAGCACAATCGAGGTCAGCATTGAGTCGGCCAATAGAGAGAAGGTTGAACGGAGAGCCCGGAACATGAAGAGCCAAGCGAAGAGTAATGGAGGGAGTGAGGTGAATATCTGCAGCACCAAAGACGGGAAGTGTGTCCCCACTAGCAACAGTAATGAACTGGGGATGCACGGAGTTCAAATATTGGGGTGGTTTCCGTGATGTAATGTGGTGAGAGGCCCCGGAATCCAAAATCCAGGATGAGTTGTGAGCAAGGAAGGAGGTACCACCATCGGAAACAGACACCCCAGAGCCCGAAGGACAGCCGATCATTATGCAAGGAGTAGTCCGCAGCGGTCACCGTGACAACGCACCAGCAACAAGAAATGGCCACGACCAGCGCGGTAAGAACAGAGGCCGCAGCGGCTAGAAACAAGCAGGTTGTGCGGTTAGGAGAAGACCGCAACAGAAGCAAACACCTGGAAAATAAGGAACGAGACCGGGCGGATAGAAACAGACCGGTCCAAGGGAAACACGGCCTGAGCGGGTCGAGAAGCGGCAATGGGGAAAAACCGGGAAGGAAGTCGCAGCGAGAAAGACCAGGCCGCAGCGAGAAGGAGCAGTCCGCGCGGTCACACCAGCGATTAGGCAAAGCGCGACCAAAATGCGGAAAGGGAAGTCCGCACGCGCACAGCGGGAAGTAAGATACAGCGAGCTAGGAACTCGAGCGGTCGGGACACGAGACCGCGAGTAAAAACAACTCAAAGCAGAACCGCAGCGGACAGGAAGAGAGACTGCAGCTGACAAAAGGAGAGTCTGCGGCGGATAAGAGAGGTGGTGCCACGGAGAGGGAGACAAGAAGCGGATGCAGAACGAGCAGGCCGCAAAAATAGCGTGGATAAGGGAAGAGCGGTCAGACCCGCAGTCCGCAGAAGAGGAGCCCGCGGAGACAGGCGGGTAGGAGGGAGACCGCAGAGCAAGCTGCGAACAGGAAGGAGAGCGGACTGGGAGACGAAGTCCGCAGCGGGCAGAGACAAACCGCGCGGACATAAAAGAGAAGAGCTGGAGGAGACCGCGACCAAGATGCGGGTGAGAGAGGAACAGCCCGCACGGTCAGGCAGATCACAGCAGCGAACTGAGGGGAAGGAAACCGCGACCAAGATGCGGGTGAGAGAGGAACAGCCCGCACGGTCAGGCGGATAAAGAAGGTAGGATGTAGCTAGCTGGAACAAGTCGCAGCGGACTGAAGATAGGCCGCAACAAGGAGGGAGTCCGCAACGGACAGCGGAGAATAAAGGAGAAGGTGGCCCCACGGATGGAGGAGGAGAAATGGCTATAAGAAGGGAGGGATGGGGGTGGAACCACGGGAGAAAAAAAGAGCAATAGGAGGGAGCGGAGAAAGAAGCGGACTGAGATGAGCAAGCCGCAGAAGGAAGCGGCTAGAAACAACCAGCCCGCGGGAGGCAGATCGCGAGAGGCAGGCCGCAGGAGGCCGCAAGAGGCCGCGGGAGGCGGACAGAACAGAGGAGACCGCGATGCTTCGAAATTGGCTCTGATACCATGTAGAAAAAGCTCCAAACCTTGTATATACTTTTTGAATTAATAATTACAAGTATGAATACATTTATATAGGAGAAGAAGAAAGAGAGAAATCCCAATCCAAGATGTGGGACTAAAACAAATAGAGAGAGAAGACAGAAGAGAGAAGAGAGAAGAATGGACCCCTAGATGGGTCCTAAGGTAGGCTTTTCTAACAAAGGTATATTTATTTCCACTCTTATGATCCCAGTCTTTGCCCATATGATTTCTTTGGTCATAATTTTTAGTTAAGTCCTGTCATAACTAAAGGATCTTCTAGATAGTCATGACTGAAGCGAAAACTCCCAATCTAGGTGTGGACTATCTCCATTTCAGAAATCATAAACCTTCGTTGTTGGAGAAGTGGCCTTTCGGGGAAATAAGACTACTTATTGTTAGAGATGTTGTATATTATGAGTAGTAGTGTTAGCATATAGTCACCTCGGGTGTTAGAATCACTCTTTGTTATTCATGTATATGTATTACTTTGTTCAATTGTGAATATACAGAAAACCTATTTTCCTATCATGGTATCAGGGTGAAGGAAATCTCTACCCTGGCCGATCCATCTCTGATCGCTCGAGTCGTCGCGTGCAGCACGTCGTTGCTCCTTCGCGTCACAGGTTCTCTACGTTGCGCGTGCTGCTCCTTCGCGTCGCAGGAACAGAGTCGATCCGTCTCCGATCTCTGTCTGTCGCCTGCTGTTCCGATCTGTCCGTCGTGCATCGCTGCTCCTTGGCGTCGCAGGTTTTCTCTGATCCGCAGTTTTCCTCCGTCGCGTGCTCCGCCAGCGTCTTCATGTGATTCATGTATTCTGGGGAAACAACATCGTTCCTCGTTTCCCCCTCATTGTACCTGGAGCTATGCTCCTTTTATGTTAGTTCATTCTGATATTTGGGGCCCCTATAAAATAGCAAGTGTATCTGGTTATCGCTATTTCATTACTATCATTGATGATTATTCACGGATGACCTGGTTGTACCTACTTCGTGACCACTCCGAACTTCACGTGTGTTCCGTGCTTTCATTCTTAAGACTCGCACTCAGTTTGTTGATACACTCAAAACGCTCCGGACAGATAATGCTCGTGAATACACTAGTCATGAATTTAATGTTCTCTGCTCTGAATTTGGGATTATTCATCAGACTGTGTGTGCTTATACTACTCAACAAAACGGTGTGGCTGAGCGCAAAAATAGACATCTTCTTGATGTTGCTGTCTCATGATCCAAATGCATGTTCCCAAGGCGTATTGGCATTTTGCGGTTTCCATGGCATGTCATCTCATCAATCGTCTCCCTTCCTCCGTCCTCAACAACGCTGCCCCATTTAGTCTCCTCTTTCCCTCTACACCACCATTCCCTCTCACCCCTGACATATTTGGTTATACTTGCTATGTTCATCATCTTGAGCCCTCCACTAACAAGTTCAAACCTCAGGCGGAAAAATATATGTTCGTTGGTTACTCTCGTACTCAAAAAAGGGTATGTTTGTTACTCTCCCACTACGCACAAGATGACTGTTTCGGCAGATGTTAACATTCTAGAAGATCAACCATTTTTTCTACTTCATCAACACATCCTCCATCGTCATCATTACCTAGACCTGTTGTTTCAGTTACGTCTTCTCCAACACCACCACTTCCCACTGAAGTTCCTGTTCACCACCAACCTCCTCTTCTTCGTCTCTACACTTGCCGCTCTCATCATTCTGCCTCCCCAATGCAGCCGGCTTCACCTCTGGCACTCTGCGACCTGCTGATCTGACGCCGGCTTCCACCGCTCATCTCATGGAGAATTACGTATCCTTACATCACCTGTCCCCGGCGCTTCGGGCAAGGTTGGCAGGATCGTGATCCTAGATGAGATCATTTCGAGATAGGATCGGATCTGATAGTAGGGTTGGATCGAGGATCGTTTCACAAAATCAGGATCGATTTACAAAATTTGGATCGTAGGATCGTAAGATCCTATGATCTGTATCGCGATCCTGACAACCTTGGCTTCGGGACTTTGTCACTACATTATCCTCTATTTTTGTCCCTAATTTTGTGCAGCAGGCTCTCCAACATCCGGGCTGGCGGGCGGTCATGGACGAAGAAAAGACTGCTCTCTGGGCAAATCACACGTGGGATCTGCTCCTTCCTCCAGGACAAACTCATGTTGGTTGTAAATGGGTCTTTGTCATCAAGCGTGCTCCTGATGGGACAATTGACCGTGTTAAATCCCAACTGGTGACTCGCGGCTTCACTCAACAATAGGGTCTTGACTATGAAGAAACCTTCTCTCCGGTAGCGAAACTCAACACAGTTCGTGTCCTCCTCTCTGTTGTTGTGAATCGTCAGTGGTCATTACATCAACTGGATATCAAAAATACTTTTTTAAATGGAGATCTTCAAGAGACAATCTAGATGCAGCAGCTTCCGGGGTTTGAGACCACGGGGGAGTCCCAAATTTGTCATCTTAAGAAGTCAATTTATGGTCTCAAACAATCCCCTCGGGCATGGTTCGATAAGTTCAGTAAGGCTGTTCGGGAAGTTGGCTTTACTCGGAGCTCGGCAGACTTCTCTCTGTTTACTCGACATCGAACAACAGGAACGGTTCATTTTTTTGTGTATGTTGATGACATCCTAATCACCAGAGATGATTAAAAGGGAATACAAGTGGTCAAACAGCACCTTAGTTCCGTGTTTCGAACAAAAGATTTGGGGAACCTTTGATACTTCCTTGGCATTGAGATCGCAAGACATTCTGATGGCCTCGTTCTATCTCAACGGAAGTACTGTCTCGACCTTCTTCAGGATGCTTGCTATTTTTGATGCAAGCTGGTTAACATTCCAATGGATGTCAATCATAAGTTGTGTGCACATGCTTCTGATGCAGATCTTCTTCCAAATCCAGAATACTATCGACTACTCGTTGGGAAGTTGATTTACCTAACGGTCACAAGACCGGACATATTCTTTGTTGTTGGGGTGGTCAGCCGGTTTATGCATTCTCCATGGATGTCTCATCTTCAAGTCGTCGAACGCATCCTGAGATATCTAAAAATTGCTCTTGGTCAAGGGCTGACATACAAAACCTCTTCTTCTACGCCAACATTGGTTGTGTATTTTGATGCAGATTATGTTGGTTCCCTGGATGATCGGCGCTCTACCAGCGGATATTGTACCTACTTTGGAGGTCACCTTGTTACCTGACGCAGTAAGAAACAAACTGTGGTTGCTCGATCTTCAGCTTAAGCTGAATACCGGTCAATGACATCTGTTGTATCCGAGCTTACATGGCTTGAAAGTCTCTTAAGTGATATGGGAGTAAAACTTTCCTCACTAGCTACTTTACTCTGTGACAGTCAAGCTGCTATACACATAGCTAAGAACCCGGTCTTTCATAAAAGAACGAAACACATTGAAGTCGACTGTCATTTTGTTCGGGAAAAAGTTCAAATGAAGAAGCTGGAATTGAGACATGTTCCGACTACGGACCAAGTGTCTGACATCCTCACTAAGGCCCTATCAAGTACTATATTTTATCAGTTTTTGTCCAAGCTAGGCTCCTGCGACTTGTACGCTCCATCTTACGGGGGAGTGTTAGAAAATAATATGTAAAGGCCCGTGTTTTGGACCATTTATGTATTTTTCCTCCTATTTGTTTTAGTTTCGCATCTTAGATTTGGGATTCTTCTCTCTCTTCTCTCCTTATATAGTTGTACTCATACTTGTATTGACAGACTGAAGAAGCATATACAAGGTTAACTGGTTTTTCGACATTACTCGTGTATTTCTCTACAGTTAGAATTGAGCATTAGAGGCTACTCAACCTACTGAACCTAGAATATGAAGGAAACCTAGCATAAAACAGCTAGAATTCAAGTATATGACGAAATCTAGAAATTCATGTAGTTTAACATTTTTCTGAACTTGAATGAAAATGCATAATATTATTACACTAGAACTGACATTTATGTTTACAATATTTTGATAGAAAAGCATGCATAAAATTATATAATAGTTTCCCTCAATTTAAAAATGTTGCTTTAGAATGCATGCACCCATATTCCTTTCAAAAAAAATTTAGTATCACTAGGAAGAATGTTTTTCATACTCTCGTTGGGCAGAACCGTTTTCGGGCATTTCATTGCAAAGGTCACAGGTGGGGAGTTGCGCCTAGGATGAGCGTCTACGGACCTCCTTTTAAAGTTTCTTTTTTATTAAGTTTTCTTTCCTTTCATTCATTGCACTATTTCCTTTCATGAAGTCAATGTAACCTAATTGTTTAAGATTTTTCATATATCAGACAATATTTAGTATTTCAGAAAATTTAAATGTTTGATTCATTACTTTTCTAGTTGGCTCTGTGAACTTGGAAAAATTAAAGTACACTTTTACCCTTAACTTCATTTACTACTTCCACTATAAGCTTTCATTTAGTACGTCCGTGTTTACCTGTTATGTACCAATTTAGATGTTGTTGCTGAGTTTATTTCTTATCATGGGGCCTAACCGGACTACTGATTTGATGTTAAACTAGATTGGAGTGTTACAATGTATGCACCTACATGTCTATAGAATTGGAGGAAAGTTCTAGCATGACCATGGTTTCACTAGATCAACATCAAGATAGTGATCAATGCTCGCAAAATGATTTTTTCCCCACTTGTTTTTTCGTTTTACCTCATCTTCTTTCGTAATTCCCTTCTCCAACTCTCACCGACCAAACCGTCCCAACTCATTATACCAGCAACTCTCTAAGTAATCAATGCATGCAAAAAACTGAAAATTCAATCACTCACAAAACTGCACAACTCCCAATGCAATACCAATGCCATAATGAAAAAAATGGTAAACATGATTTTATCCTACTAAAAACAATGTATTTTCATCCTAATAATTATCTTCATCAGCATTCGACTAACGTTTATATGAAAGTGTGGAATGGAGGCAACACTGCGGACGTCGAGTAACATTCGACTAAAGTGAAATGAATGTGTGTGTGTGGTCTATGGATTCTCATGTTTCTTTCAAATAATAAGGATAAGAGATATGATTTATACTCGTATAAAGTAAAGAAGTTTGGTGGTTGTGACTAAAATCTTTCATCCTTTCATGAAATAATTTCCCGCTAAATTTTGTGTTCACTCCAAAAGTTTTTGAGCTTTTCTTATCAAATGATGCAGTGCTAAAACATCAAACACCACGAAGGATCCATAAAATAATAATGAAGGAATAAATTTTCTAACACACACACAATTTGAGTGCAAATTTTTAGTATAGTCCTTGCCCTCTGCATATCAAAAATAAATAATTAAGTGGAAAAGCATGACGAGTTTATCAAATGTAAAAGCTTCAGTATTTGTACCCTCAAAGAAGCAAATACTGTAGCAATGCGTGTTGCAATTGTTTGTATGCAGGCATTGTGTGCAAGAGAAATTTCTGCAGTATCGCCAAACAATTCTTCCAAAGCCCTCTCATGATCAGTGATGAAGCCCTGAATGCATGAATCAATGACCAAAGTGAGCTTATCTCAATCTATAAAAATATTGCACGTCCTGTAGTCTAAATTACAGAATTTTACAAATCTATGTCTAAACCAAGTTCATAAATATCACACAAACAAAACATGTACAAAAGTCCGTGAAGCAAGTAAATAAAATAAACAAATACAGAACTATGAGAACCTGACTATCAATGGCAAAGTACTCCAAATTCATCTGCAATAATTCATCAATAAAGAAGAATTTAAGTTCAAATTTTGACAAATTTTCAGTAAAGAAGCTAAGCATTTTCAAAGGTGAAAAATATGAAAGTAAATTGTCCAGAATGAGACCAAACAAGATAACTTTAACCTCACTCAAAGCAGCTATGCGAGTCCGTACACTTGCATCACTCTTGATGTGAGTGACCAGCTCCCTGGATATAGGTGAACTGAAGAACACAAATGCTCTGAAAAGGATAGAATATATCAAATTTTAAGTAGCAGTCCCCCCACACACGCGTGCATGCACGCGCGCACTCACACATACACAAAATTTGACCAAGCAAATTCAATAAAAAACCAACAGCATACATACTTTTTATACAGAGGTGACCTTCCTGACATGTCAGATAGGAACATGACTATGCTGCAAAAGGAATTGCTAAATGGTTAGACCTAAAGTGAGCATTGGTTCAGACTTCAGAGTAAGCTTTAGACTCACACCTCATAGGCCACAATCATTACCCATGAGCATACTGTTGAAGCCAAAAACTGGCCTCAACGATAGCTCGGACCATAGGGTGTGGCCGACACCTATTACCCATCATTACCCATCAGTTTCCAGTTCTTTGTGGCTAGTCTTGGGTCGGGGTTTGGGAGAAATAGGTGTCGGCCAGACCCAAAGGTCCGAACTCTTGTTGAGGCCAGTTTTTGGCTTCAACACATACAAAAGATATTAAGTGGCTAGACCGATCTTGAGAAATTAGGAACCAACCAGCCCAATTTCATTATAGAAGAAATGTATAGAAGCTCAAATACAAAAGCCCGCTTACGATTGCCCATTAGGAGTCTTGTTTATCTTATATAGATTAGTCCCGTATTGTCAATATGAGTTGTGGTGACACTCCTCACTATAAATATGAGTATATAATCTTGTCAATTTGAAAATAAATATACATTTATATAGTAATAAATAATGTTAGGTAGCGCATCATTTTCTCACATGGTATCAAAGCGACTCGAGTCCCAATCTCAAGTTGCTCTCCGGCTGTTTCCCACTCTATTTACCCATGCCAACCTCGCACTTAGGGTAAGAAGATCTCGACGATGAGTAGCACACCTACTCCCTGATGCTGCTTTGTTTACTCGTGGCCGTCTCGACTAAAGCTTGTCGAACACTGAGAGCACGCAGACGGCTGAAAACTTGCCAATAGCCCGCTCGCCTGAGCTTGTAAGAACCTAGGGCATAATTTAACTCACAAGAACTCGCATGCACTGGTCAAGAGCTCGACAAACTCGTCTGAGCTCACAGTTATCAGCAGAAACTCGTCTGAGCTCACAGTTATCAGCAGGAACTCGCCTGAGCTCGTCGAGAGCTTGACAAACTCGCTTGAGCACACAGGAACTCCTAGCTCTCTCCAGGAACTCCTTGCTCTCGCCAGGAACTACTTGCTCTAGCTAGGAATTCCTTGCTTTCGCCAGGAACCAGAACTCACCTAAGTTCGACAAACTCGTCTGAGCTTGATGACTCAACAATACTCATAGGAATCAGAGCTTGCAGGTTTCAAAGTTTGTCAACCGTTTGGACTTTTTGCACTCATTGATCCTTTATTTATTTACAGCGCAAGTATGATCTCTTCGCCAGAGTTCACGCAACTACTTTCTCCCTCCGCTCTCGCTGATTGTGCTCCTGCTCTTGCTGATTGAGTTGCCTCTCTCGTTTGATCATCCTTTGATTCACACTTGAACCCTAAAAGCTCGCAAAACCCTCGACAATTTTCTGCAAGGTGTTGGAAAATGTTGCTTCGGCGTCATCCATGATCCACCACTCTGGTCACCCGCGCTCGCTCCCACTTCCCTATATGCAGTTAGAGATCGGTTGAAGATCAACAATATTTTCACAGGAGAAGAAATTTATTGAGTGGGTCCACTTAGTGTGCTAAGTACTCCAAACTAAGTGTTTCCTTTATCATCTGACGAGAGACCTCCTGACTGAGCCTACTAAGGTTTCGGGATGATGGTCGAGTTCAGTTTTGAATATTAAAGTATATGGAAAGTGAGACACATTGAATGGCTATGCACCAAGAAATTGCCAAAGAATTTTTGGCTTGCTTAGGGCTGGGAGGTGCAGGTAAGCGAAAGTGAGGTCGAACGAGACTACTAAAGGCGGCTAAGGGATCAAACAATGGATGAACAAAAATGGGATCGTCGATGGCTGGGGGACTGGCAGTCGACATTTTGGAAAGGGTACAAGAGGCGCGGCTGTAGAAATTGTGCAGCAAAGATATGTTGGCTTGCTGGGAATGAACGAAGGCTACTACTGGTGTAACATCCGAATTTTGACGAAAAAAAAATTTATTTGATTTGTAGGGGCGAATCGCGACGAATTTTGATCGAGGCGGCGCGTTGGCAAGGTATAATGTCACTTTTCCTTTTTGATGGTGACCATTAGTTCGTTAAGTGCGTTAATTTTAGTGCGTGACGCGTTTTTTTTAGTGACGCGCAGTGAGAATGAAGTTTGGGTAAGGAAAAGAACCTTGGGGTGCCAATAGCATTTTTCCCCCCTCTCTCTCATGCGGTTTATACATAAAACCGCAAAGCCGAATCCCGCACAACCCCATTTCACTCACGGGAACCGCAGCCGCACTGTTCCCTGTTTCCGCATCCCGCGCGCTGCGACGGACGAAGCCGGCGCATCCCGCGATCTCCTCCGCCGTCCGATCCCTCTCCAGAACCCATCTCCGACCACTCCTCCCTCCTCTACGAGCACCGGTAGACTTTCCTTTTCCTCCCTTGGCCGTGAAAGTGCCGGATCCAACCCTAACCGTGGAAGTGAACGTTTTGGCTTCGGTGAGTTCGATTCCTTTTTTTTTCTCGCTTTCTACTTGGTTTTCCTTTGATTTGGAAACAAATCTAACCTAGGTTTTCGTTTTGTTTGCCCTATCCTAGGTTTTGGTGTTCGTAGTTCCCCACGGATTTTTGTGTGGAACGCTTGGGTAGCCCAAACGCTATACTAAAAGGTAATACTTGTAGTCTAACGCACAAATTTTGTAACCCTAGTGATTTATAAATTTTTCCATGAGAATATCGTAGAGGGGAATTTCTAAATTAGGGTTACGGTAAATTTCAGGAATTTGGCGGGGTCGGGGAAACTTTTGAAGGTCTCCAACAGCAGGATTTACTTCTGAAAAAGAAATGTCACCGCGCCGAGTATACGAACGTCGCAGCACCACTGTAAGGAAATCCTAATTCCTTTTAGTTAGACATATCAAATAATTGTATTTTATACGCATAAGTAGGTTTCGTACAACATCATAATAATGTATAGAAAAGTTGTGACAGTAGAAAAATAATCGTGGAGACACGTATGAGAACGCCTTTTTCCATAACCACGTTAGTTAAGTCGTGAACAGTTAGTTAAGTACGAAACTTCACATGTACACGTAGGTTTGGAGACTGTCCGACCAAGGGTGCGAAGGTCCATTCAAGTCGACCACGAGAAAGTCAAGGGTCGCTCAGTAGTACACTAGAAAATATATCCCATGCAGAGTAGCGTCAGACCAAAACTGGTCAGTAGCACACCAGTCTTTTCGTGCTTGGTAGAGGCGCACTACCATCCTCATAGGGCATATGGTATCCTATGGGTTACAGTCTTGGGAGTTGACTCCCTTTGAGGCAGTTAGCAGATTCGAGACCGTGTCGTCCATGGCACTAGAACAATTGAGTTCGTCAGATGGTTCTCGGGTCGTCAGTTTCAGATTTTGCGCGTTAGGAGCTACTCTGGCTAGAGCCTTCCCAGTAAACGTGTAGGCTAGAAGCCACCTAGAACTCAAGTATAGACTTGACGTGAGACAGTACACTAGTTAGTGAACGTCAGGACTTGGGTAAATGAACGGAAAGTCATGAGTTTAGAATTATAGTGTTCACCAGTAAGGATAGGGAAAAGCATGCATATCATATATCCTGAAATGTTTTCAGTGTACGAGACTAGTTTTAAAGACATGCATGCATTCATATGTAAACCTATTTTTTTAGTGTCACTAATGGGAATTGTTTTTCTTTACTCTGACCCTTCGGGGCATTGTTTTTCAGGTGACCCAGGTGGGAAACTTCGTCTAGGATGAGCGTCATGGTGGTGTCCGAGTGTTGTACTTTTACTATTTTCAGTTTACTCCATTTTCAGCATGTACTTGTAATTGTGGACAGTGTAACTCATTAATATTTTATGTATCTTGTGTCAGACTTATTTGATAGTTCAGATTCTCAGTTAATGCAGTTTCATTTTGTTTAGTGGCTCTGTGAATCCAGACATCAGGTATGTGGTTAACCTTAGTTTAATTTTTACTCTCGCTGTAAGTATTAAATCTGTTTAGTTTGGACTTTTATTACCTGCTGCTACTAGTTTTAATACTGCTTCCTACTTTTCTTTATATCGCTGACCCGGCCGGACGGCTGATTTCTGTAATACTGGGAAGGGGTGTTACAAATTGGTATCAAAGCCAGGTTTAGGATCCCTGGACCCTAGAAGGTTTTCACAGAGCCATAGGACTGTATAACAGTAAACTTTTGTTAGTAGAGTATTTTAAGTTGTGTTTAAGTCTTAGTTTTTTCGCAGGAGTACGAATATAGTTGTCAAGCCAGTTTTAGTAGACGCTTGATAAATAACCAGATTTCTTTTGTATGTTCTATCAGGCAACTCGAGTAAGTGAACCAGGTGAATCTTCACGTCAGGACCCTGTTCCTAACGCCACTATGGGAGATGCTGCAGTGCCACAGGTACCTCAGTTTCCAACAGCTTCAGAGGGCACTGATATAGCGTCTCAGATTGCCAAGGCGATTACTGTTGCCTTGATGGAGTTCCAGAGAGGACTGGCTGCAGGGTTTCCAGTTCCAGTGCACGTACCAGCCCCTGCACCAGCTCCTGCCCCAGCACCCGTGGAGATGACCCTGGAGCGTTATTTGAGGAATTTTAGAGAACTTCAGCCTTCAAACTACAGTGGGGATGAGACCCCGATGGATACAGATGATTGGGTAGCAAACACCAGAGACCTACTGGATGTTTTGGAGTGCCCAGAGAATAAGAAGGTTCCTCTGGCAGTTTTCCTCCTCCGAGGTGAGGCAAAGGTCCGGTGGGACAAGTACCGGTGCAGTTTGGTGACACCGAGATTATTGTGGAAGCTTTGCAGCTACCTATTGCAGGATTCGACCTGATTTTTGGAAATGGACTGCCTTTCGGCAGTCAACGCCAAGATTGACTGTAGGGCGAAGCAGATACAGTTTGATGCCCCAATCAGACTTCTTTTTCTTTTCAGGGCTTGAAGGGAGTAGTGAAAATGATTATATCTGCAGTCCAAGCAAGAAGGTGCATCAGTAAGGGTGCGAAACCTTCGTAGTACTGATCAATGCAGAGACTAAGGCTGAGTTATCAGAGGTACCAGTGGTGCAGGAATTCCCCGATGTCTTCCCGGAAGAGCTCCCTGGTGCCCCTCCAGATAGAGAGATTAAGTTCCCGATAGACTTGCAGCCTGGGGCTACACCGGTAGCCAAATCTCCCTATCGGATGGCTCCAAGGGAACTAGCAGAGTTGAGAGTCAGTTGCAGGAGTTACTTGATTTGGGTTTTATACGCCCCAGCACGTCACCATGGAGTGCTCCAGTGCTTTTCGTGAAGAAGAGGATGGTAGTCTGAGACTGTGCATAGACTATCGTGAGTTGAATAAGTTAACAGTGAAGAACAAGTACCCGATTCCCAGGATTGATGATTTGTTCGACCAGTTGGTGGGATCGAACACTTTCTCCAAGTTAGATTTGAGGTCAGGCTATCACCAGTTAAAGATTCGTGAACTCGGATATTCAGAAGACGGCTTTCAGCACCAGATATGGACAACTTCGAGTTCGTGGTCATGGCCGTTTGGGCTGACCAATGCTCATTCAGTATTTATGGACCTGATGAACAGGGTGTTTCGGGAGTACTTGGATCGTTTTGTCATCGTCTTTATAGATGACATCTTGGTGTTCTCTAAGAGTGCAGAAGATCATGCAGCACATCTCAGGATTGTTTTGAGCACACTCAGGAAAAATCAGTTGTTTGCCAAGTTTTCAAAGTGCGAGTTTTGGCTTTCAGAGATTGCATTCTTAGGCCATATCATCAGTCAGAAAGGAGTTAGTGTTGATCCGAAGAAGGTAGAGGCCATTAAGAGTTGGCCAAGGCCGACGACAGTTTTAGAGGTTCGTACTTTTTGGGTCTTGCTGGTTACTACAGGAGATTCATCAGAGATTTTTCGAAGATAGCCTTACCACTGACTTCCCTCACCAGGAAGGGTAAGGGCTTGGATTGGACAGTTGAGTGTGAGTTGGCTTTTGAGACTTGAAGGGCAGGTTGATGACCGCACCGATTCTGAGTTTACCATCAGGGCCTGACGGGTTTCAGATCTACAGCGATGCATCAGGTCAGGGTTTGGGATGTGTTCTCATGCAGCATGGAAAGGTCGTAGCCTATACCTCGAGACAATTAAAGGTTCATGAGAGGAACTATCCAGTGCATGACTTGGAGCTTGCAGCAGTCATACATGCTTTGAAGATTTGGAGGCACTATATCTATGGAGTGCGTTGTGAGATCTTCACTGATCATAAGAGCCTCAAGTATATCTTTGATCAGCGAGAGCTCAATTTGAGGCAGCGCAGATGGTTAGAATTTCTATCAGACTACGACGTAGACATTCAGTACCATCCAGGAAAGGCGAACGTTGTAGCTGATGCCCTTAGTCGTAGAGGTTCATGTTTCTGTCTCCTCACTCAGCAGGAGGAGTTAGTGCGAGAGCTGGAGAGACTGGATATTACCGTTGTGTCACGCAGTAGTTTTGGTTCTGCAAGGTTGAATTGGATGGAGATTACCTGCGATATCAAGGACAGAATCAGGACAGCTCTACCGTTGGATCCAAAGATGGCAGAGATTTGGAGCTCAGTGCAGTCAGGACAGAAAGAGGGATTCACTATTCAGGATGATTTATTGTTGTTTGATGGCAGAGTGTGTATCCCCGATGTTAGTCACCTTCGCGAGAATATTTTATTTGAGGCACACAATTCCAGATATTCTATACATCCGGGTAGCACGAAGATGTATGCAGACCTCAAGAAGTTAGTATGGTGGCCAGGCTTGAAGAGAGACGTTGCAGATTACGTAGGGCAGTGTGAGACGTGCAAGTTGGTTAAAGCCGAGTGCCAAAGGCCTGGAGGCAAGTTGCAGCCACTTCCTATTCCTGAGTGGACATTCGAAGATATATCCATGGATTTCATTCATGGTTTGTCGAGATCGCAGAGTGGGAATGATTCCTTGTGGGTTATAGTTGACCGACTTTCTAAGGTCGCCCATTTCATTCCTCTTAGGAAGACGGATCAAGGTCCGAAGCTGGCACAGTTATATTTGGACGAGATAGTTCGGCTTCACGGTATTCCCAGGACTATAGTTTCAGACCGAGACGGCAGATTCACCTCCAGGGAGTGGCGATACGTACAGGAGCGGTTGGGTACCAGGTTACACTTCAGCACCGCTTTCCATCCCCAGACCGATGGACAGACTGAGCGCACTAATAGGACTTTGGAGGATTTGCTACGGATGTGCATTTTGGATTTTGGAGGAAAGTGGGAGAAATATGTTACACTTGTGGAGTTCTCCTACAACAACAGTTTTCAGACAAGTATTGGGATGGCACCGTTTGAGGCCCTCTATGGCAGACGTTGTCGGACACCGTTATGTTGGGCTGAAAGTGAAGAGAGATCCACAATCAGGGAGTCATGGATTGATAAGACCACTGATAGGATCAAGCTTATTCAGGAGCGTATGAAGACAGCTCAGGATCGCCAGGCCAAGTATCATGATCAGAAGCACAGGTCAGTAGAGTTCAGTGTTGGAGACTACGTTTATCTGAAGGTCAGACCAGTCAGAGGAGTTTCTAGAATAAAGCGGATGAAAAAGCTGAGCCCCAGATTCGTTGGTCCTTTTGAGGTGCTGGAAAGAATTGGTGAGATTGCTTACAGATTGGCCTTACCTGAGGAAATGAGTGGTGTACATGATGTATTCCACGTCTCTTATCTGAGGAGAGCAGTCAGAGATCCTAGTCAGATCATCAGCACCGAGGAAGCACCAATTGAGACAGATCTTAGTATTGGGGTTAGACCAGTCAGAATAGTGGATTCAAGGGTACAGAAGCTCAGAAATAGAGAGATTCGCATGGTCAAAGTCCTTTGGATAAACTGTGGCAGGCCAGAGTATACTTGGGAGCGAGAGGATGAGCTTCAGAGCAATGCAGACTATTCTTTTCTCTTCGATTCAGGTATGATTACAATTTTCGAGGACGAAAATTTTTGTTAGGAGGGGAGATTTGTAACATCCGAATTTTGACGAAAAAAAAAATTATTTGATTTGTAGGGGCGAATCGCGACGAATTTTGATCGAGGCGGCGCGTTGGCAAGGTATAATGTCACTTTTCCTTTTTGATGGTGACCATTAGTTCGTTAAGTGCGTTAATTTTAGTGCGTGACGCGTTTTTTTTTAGTGACGCGCAGTGAGAATGAAGTTTGGGTAAGGAAAAGAACCTTGGGGTGCCAATAGCATTTTCCCCCCTCTCTCTCATGCGGTTTATACATAAAACCGCAAAGCCAAATCCCGCACAACCCCATTTCACTCACGGGAACCGCAGCCGCACTGTTCCCTGTTTCCGCATCCCGCGCGCTGCGACGGACGAAGCCGGCGCATCCCGCGATCTCCTCCGCCGTCCGATCCCTCTCCAGAACCCATCTCCGACCACTCCTCCCTCCTCTACGAGCACCGGTAGACTTTCCTTTTCCTCCCTTGGCCGTGAAAGTGCCGGATCCAACCCTAACCGGTGGAAGTGAACGTTTTGGCTTCGGTGAGTTCGATTCCTTTTTTTTTCTCGCTTTCTACTTGGTTTTCCTTTGATTTGGAAACAAATCTAACCTAGGTTTTCGTTTTGTTTGCCCTATCCTAGGTTTTGGTGTTCGTAGTTCCCCACGGATTTTGTGTGGAACGCTTGGGTACCCCCAAACGCTATACTAAAAGGTAATACTTGTAGTCTAACGCACAAATTTTGTAACCCTAGAGATTTATAAATTTTTCCATGAGAATATCGTAGAGGGGAATTTCTAAAATTAGGGTTACGGTAAATTTCAGGAATTTGGCGGGGTCGGGGAAACTTTTGAAGGTCTCCAACAGCAGGATTTACTTCTGAAAAAGAAAATGTCACCGCGCCGAGTATACGAACGTCGCAGCACCACTGTAAGGAAATCCTAATTCCTTTTAGTTAGACATATCAAATAATTGTATTTTATACGCATAAGTAGGTTTCGTACAACATCATAATAATGCATAGAAAAGTGTGATAGTAGAAAAATAATCGTGGAGACACGTATGAGAACGCCTTTTTCCATAACCACGTTAGTTAAGTCGTGAACAGTTAGTTAAGTACGAAACTTCACATGTGCACGTGGGTTTGGAGACTGTCCGACCAAGGGTGCGAAGGTCCATTCAAGTCGACCACGAGAAAGTCAAGGGTCGCTCAGTAGTACACTAGAAAATATATCCCATGCAGAGTAGCGTCAGACCAAAACTGGTCAGTAGCACACCAGTCTTTTCGTGCTTGGTAGAGGCGCACTACCATCCTCATAGGGCATATGGTATCCTATGGGTTACAGTCTTGGGAGTTGACTCCCCTTTGAGGCAGTTAGCAGATTCGAGACCGTGTCCGCGTGGCACTAGAACAATTGAGTTCGTCAGATGGTCTCGGGTCGTCAGTTTCAGATTTTGCGCGTTAGGAGCTACTCTGGCTAGAGCCTTCCCAGTAAACGTGTAGGCTAGAAGCCACCTAGAACTCAAGTATAGACTTGACGTGAGACAGTACACTAGTTAGTGAACGTCAGGACTTGGGTAAATGAACGGAAAGTCATGAGTTTAGAATTATAGTGTTCACCAGTAAGGATAGGGAAAAGCATGCATATCATATATCCTGAAATGTTTTCAGTGCACGAGACTAGTTTTAAAGACATGCATGCATTCATATGTAAACCTATTTTTTTAGTGTCACTAAGGGGAATTGTTTTTCTTTACTCTGACCCTTCGTGGGCATTGTTTTTCAGGTGACCCAGGTGGGAAACTTCGTCTAGGATGAGCGTCATGGTGGTGTCCGAGTGTAGTACTTTTACTATTTTCAGTTTACTCCATTTTCAGCATGTACTTGTAATTGTGGACAGTGTAACTCATTAATATTTTATGTATCTTGTGTCAGACTTATTTGATAGTTCAGATTCTCAGTTAATGCAGTTTCATTTTGTTTAGTGGCTCTGTGAATCCAGACATCAGGTATGTGGTTAACCTTAGTTTAATTTTTACTCCCGCTGTAAGTATTAAATCTGTTTAGTTTGGACTTTTATTACCTGCTGCTACTAGTTTTAATACTGCTTCCTAGTTTTCTTTATATCGCTGACCCGGCCGGACGGCTGATTTCTGTAATACTGGGAAGGGGTGTTACAACTGGAGGGAGTGGAGGCTGGTGTCGGCACCAATGACGGCAAAAGAGGACCTCGGCATCGGCACCAAGGGACATGGGAGTCTGCACCCACAACCATCAAGTGTTTTTTTAGAAACTGTGAACTCTCAATACCTAGGGGCTAGGGCATAAAATAATAGAGGTATATATAGTAGGGGAGTTGGGTAAATAAATCTGATGGTCATGATCGAATGACTGAATTATTATCGTAACTCTCAAAATACAATTCTGGAAAAAAAAATACATTGAAGTACAGAAAATCGAGTATATCGCATCTGATCGTCCATTTAACAATCCAACAAGTGTCTACCAAGTAAATTCTCAAATGGTGCGCAATCGATCCCCATCACTAGGGACACTGGGACTTGAGAGAATAGTTTCATGTTAATTCAGTTGCACATGTAAACAATTAAAGATAGCTGAGCTAACCTTATGAATCAGGAGGCAGCAAAATTTTGAAGACGAACAAAAGGAGAAATAAATTTAAACAAAAGATGAGGGGTTTAATTGGTATTAATGGGAAATGTCATAATATAGTTGTAAAGATATATTGTATATTTTTCAGTTTAATAATTGAAATTAGGTAAAGACGAGTCAAAATGGCAATCCTAATTTCTCGGCCTAGGCTTGACATGTACAAGTAAAAAACAAAATGCTATAGGTAGATAAGAGGCTCCACATTGAAGAACTGCAAGTAAAATGAAGGCATTCCACGTTAATTGCAAAAGAAAAACAAAATTGGAAATCTAACTAACAGTTCAAGTGCATTAGAAATAAGTTTGTTTGTGATGAACAAGTTCAAAAATATCACCAAAAACGGTTAATGTTTATGAGCAGCGAAAATAAGTATGTGGCCAACAAAAGAGTAACTAAGTGACAGAGGAATCAATTGTCAACATGAGTTGGAAATTTACTTCTCTTTTGTTGGCTGTATAAAATATATAGCATCCATTGATGGCATTGGCTGCCTTCGTTTGTAAATGTCCTCCACCACTGAATAAGAAAAAATAGAACAATTAAATATGCAGCGTTGGGATAAGATTTTTTTCCCACTTCATTGACTAAAAGGGAAAATCTTTAGGCAGGCATTTGACTTCCAAGAGCCTGTAGAGGGCTTATATTTTGATGGGCAACCTCCTTTTAGTGGATAAACCTAAATACAGCAATTGCCACTTTACAGAAAGATAAGTATAGAAGGGTTATTTCTTTGAAAAATAGGAATATACCAAACAAATTTACAATTGGGTATAGTTAAAGTAAAGATGCATTCAAGATGTTAAAGCTTGCAACTTTGTTTGATTTTTTTCTAATTTAAAATACATTATGTGAGCAAGAAGCCAGCTAACTTTAGGCAAAGCTATTTCAGCCTAAAACTAGATAGGGCGAGGTCAATTATCCCAACTTGCTTTACAATGTAATCAAATAATAAATGTAAATAGGTTTCCATGAACTTACATGAAACCCCTTCCTCGGTGATATTAGCCATCTTGCAAGAACATGACATGATTTTTACAGTAACCTTATCCATTATAAGTACCTACAACATCATTTATTACTTTCAAAATGGTAAATAACATGAGTTCTACCAGATAAAGAACAAGGAGAAGTGATGATTTATGAGAAGTATGATCAGGTGAGAGTGCAGCCACTTGGCAATAATCTGGCATAACAGTTGAATCTAAGATGCAACTATATGAAGGTCTTTAGAAAATTATTACGACCAAGTACTTCCGGCATCAAAATATGCTACTACACATTTTGCTAGATAACTTGGCCATGAAAATCAAGCCAAACTCCTAAGCATGCAATAAAACACATTAGTTGTTTTTTCTAAATTTTTACATATCTATTTATATGTTTGTCGTCTCCACTCCTATTCATTAAGTTTCATCATTAGTATTTCTCCACTCATTTGAGGGTTCTATTACTATTAAGTTGAGACAACTAATAAATTGACATTTTGATGGAGAGCAACTGCTCAGTTTAAGTCAATTCTCACGGTCGACAAATTTTAGATCGTCGAATGGACGACTGGAGCGTGTAATCACGTTCAGCACGATTTTTCCTATTTGTATGTATTTTCTTTTATTTTCTTAGTTCTATTTTGAAATTTTGGTTTAAAACGTCAGATGCACCTAACCGAATTCTCCATATATATACTCATATTATGTTTTATCAAAGAAATTGAGAGATTGGCTTCTAACTGAAAGCCAATTGGTCCTCTCGGTTCGACACGAGAGTCATGTCAGGTACCGAAGTCATTGTCGTCGTCGTACACCACGAGTCTGCCCACGGTGAAGCCCTCCTGTTCAATTCAAGTCAATCCCTGGCCCGCAGTTTCACCCAATTGCAGTCGACCTCCTCCCAGTTTTTTTGCAGCTACCTAAGCACCTATCCGCCCACAACGGTCTCCAACAACATTGTCAAATCCTCCATCTGCCACCCTAAAATGAGGGAAGCCATCTCTAGTCCTCTAAGCCCATTTAATACCTCCATCCAGCACTATATCCTCTCTTGGTCCTTCCCAACCCCATTCAGCCCTAAGCACCACCCTCTTTCCCCTCTTTGATTTCCGTCACTTCCCCTCGCAACCTCGATCATTGCCCCCCACAAACCCACGCATCACTCCAACAACCATCTCCCGCCACTTACCACAGATTCCCCGTTTCAGTGTCAATAACTTGGTGAGGTTTTATATTCTAGATTTTTTATTTCCTCACATTGTGTGAATGAGCTTGTTTATTTCTAGTACTACTTTGCTCTAATCATGTTTGGCCATTTGACTTCAATAAGCATGTTAAATTTATTCGCCTTGCATTTAATTGACGCAATCTCAATTAAATTGCAATTACTATTTGCTTACCTAATTTAGAATATTTGTGATCAGATGTGATTAATTGGGTGACTTGCAAAGTCATGTTATTTATTTAATTGTGCATCAGAATCATTCACATGATTGGATCATTTGAATCGCATTAGAGTTAGGTTTAGTGAACATTTAGTTCACTTGATGGTTGCATGCATTCTTTCGCATCGATTTAGGATTTGGTCATAGAACCATTTGCATTTATCGTGTGCATGCTCGCAGTCGTTTAGAATTAGGGCATCATGACGGTCTCGAATAGATTCATCATGTGTCACATTTAGTAAAACACGAGTATCATTTCCAAAAATGAAAGGTTGTCATATTTCATCACAGGAGCAACATGGAGGTATGGGAATCAACATGATTCAACATTGACCTAATTAAATGTAAATGTGGGCAGGTATACAAATAGCCAAGGCAAACATTTATCATAAAACCGGAGTCAGGCAATAACATTCGACGCCGGATTGCTTTAAATAGATTGTAAAGCTGCCAATTTAGGGTTACAAGTAATATTTACAAAAAAATGACAGTGCAATAAAATTAAATACAGGTGAATAAATGATACATGTAGGTAAAAGAAAGAGATAGATCAATACTGACATATGGTGTCTATACAATGCAAATGAAGATGAAACAACTATAAAGACTCACTAAGCATTAAGGTTGGGTGGAACTAGAATAAGGAGTGATGTGAAATTGGAGAATGGACCCGGTGGGGTGAAAAGATGTGGCTTGGACTAAGAAGGAGAGTGGGAGTGGGAGTTGTTTGGGGCTAGTGGAGGATTGGAATCTCTGGTGGTGATAGTGGATGGTTGTACAGGAAGGAAGAGGTTTGCGGGTTGAGGATAAAGGGATGTGGGAAGTGGTTGTAGGGGACTCACGATGGAGAAGGGAAAGGAAACAACGGGCTTGTGGTGGGGTTGGGGAAGAAGAGTAATGTCGGTGAGGGCCATCGGCCTCATGTTGATGCAAACATGAATTAGGCCCCGCCCCCGAAGGACGTAATTGTAGGCTCACCCCTACTGGTGAATCCATCAGTGGATGTCTCCACATCATTGGATTCAAAACCATCACATTTCCTCATGCAGAGTTTTAAATGAATTTTATCTTGGCATGAATAGGAGTTTATACTAAACTGATCCCCTCAGAAATAAATATATCGCTTTCATATTTTTCCCTTGCCCACATTTTATCCCACAGCGATAACTTAATGAGTTAAACTCATATGCACAAGCACTTGTGTATTTCATAAAATGCAATAGAATAGGAAGGTAAGTGAATAACTAATTCAAGAAATAAGAAACTCACTACAACTTTGTCTTGTGTTTCACTTGGAGTTGGGATTTCCGTGGCTTTTCTCTTTCCACTATCTCGATATTTCTGCGATTTGCTTTGATCGATTTCTACTAATCGAGCTCGCTCAACTAACTTTCCATATTCTAGGATATCCAGAGGTACGGCGGAGGTTCGCACCGGAAGAGTTAGAGAAGGTATGGTTGAACGTCTATAAAGGAATCGAAGAGGGTTCTGAGAGTCACAAATTACTATGTTCAGAAGATTACTGTAAATTTTTAGCAGATTTCGAGTAAACGTCTGTATGATCATGTACATAAATAAAGGAATGAAATAAAAAGTTTTGTGTTACTCTTTTGTAATGTGTTCTCTTTACTACAATTCACTGGTGAAAATCACTGCCGATCATTTTGGGAAGCCCGAAAAAAGGGTCTTCACAATTGGTATCAGAGCCATGTTTATTTTCACTCGGTGTGGTCGTAGGCAGTACGAAAATATAACACAAAAGTTAATTTAATTAAATCATCTTCGTATATAGGAACCCGTTCAAGTTTATTCTAGCCGCCGCAGTCAACGCCATCGGGAGAATCAAGAAGATCATCAAGCAGCTACCAGGTCCGAGGAAAGTGACAACGGGCATCAACACCAGCGGCGTCCTTCGGATTTTGTGTTGTCAATAGCAGAAGCCTTAAGTTAGTTTTTCCTACGTTAGCTACTTTAGGACTCACATTTCCCAAGAAAATCCTAATCCACAACATCAACCTCATCAACCACAACAACATCCAATGAATCCTCCTCCAAATCTTCCCCCAAGAGTAGAAGCTCCGACGCTCCAATACCGTCAAATGGACTTCGATCTGAAACAGTTTATGAAATTAAAACCACCAACTTTTGTAGGAGGCATATCTCCCTTAGAAACAGAAGATTGGATACTCCGAATCGAAACTATTTTCCAAGTTATGCGCTGCCCAGAAGTTCGGAAAGTTGAACTCGCGTCCTTTTTACTTGAAGGCACAGCAAAGCGTTGGTGGAACAACTTAGTCGCCACAAAATTTGTCCGACTTAACCGGGTAACATGGCCAGATTTTATCCAGGAATTTACGAATTGGTTTGTGCCGCGATCGGAGAAAAGAGTCCTATACGATCAATTCCTGCGACTGTTTCAAGGGACAAAAACAGTTCTACAATACGAGATGGAATTCTCAAAATTAGCATATTATGTCGACTCTCTCGTAGCCTCAGAGGAAGATCGTTGCAGGCAATTTCAACAAGGACTGCAGGACGACATACGCAATTTACTCGTACCTCTGGATATCCTAGAATATGGAAAGTTAGTTGAGCGAGCTCGATTAGTAGAAATCGATCAAAGCAAATCGCAGAAATATCGAGATGGTGGAAAGAGAAAAGCCACGGAAATCTCAACTATAAGTGAAACACAACGCAAGGATGTTGCTAAGACGATACAACATGGTCCATCAACCAGTACTACGTGCCAAGCTAACTCGATGAAATGCGTCAAGTGTAACCGCTTTCATAAAGGAGAATGTTTAATTAGGGCATGCTATTATTGTCGTCAGCCAGGGCATACAAAGAAAAATTGTCCAAAGCCCTTGAATAAATAAATCAATTCACAACCTCCTCTGCAGCGAAAATTATATCAAATGTTGGCTGAATCCTTAGCGTCCGCACTTGCACCGGTACCTGCTCCAGCATCTGCTCCAATTCCTCCTCCAGAAGTACCGGAAGAACGTTTAATTATGTCGCGAGCCTTTAATTTAGAACAATATCATAAAAAATAAAAATGTAATCTTTCGTTGATGTACATATTGTAAATGACATCTTATAAATCTATATTATCTTTTCGTGGACGAAAAGTTCTTTTAGGAGGGAAGGATTGTAACACCCTCATTTTTCGCGCACTGAATTTCATTTATTTTACTCTCCCCAATGATGAAAAAGGCACATTTATACTGTCGCAATATTTTGACGAATTTTGTTTTTTTTTCTTTGTTTTGCTTATCATTTTGACATTTTTGGATGAGTTTGGGTTACCTTTTTATGTGGGCTTTCATGGGGATTGTTACCTTTGCTGGTTTAGTGGGCTTATTAGTTCTTGATGACTGCCTTATTTGGCTATGTGTGTTGGCTGTGTAGGCTATATGTGTTGGTTGTGTTGACTATGTGTGCTGGCTAGGTTGCATATATGTGTTGGACTTGATTATTAACACCTGGAGCGGTGCTTTGGCTGATGTTGCCGCTAAACCGCTGATTTTGCTGTATAAGTTGAGCCGTCTGCTCTTCTCCTCCCGCACTGCCCTCCTGCTTCTGCGATTTCCGACATTTTTCCTGCTCCTCGTTTCTCGGTGGCGACAGAAGGAAAGCATTTTCATCTTCCTCTTCTTCTCCTTTCTCTGTGTCGGGCGATTTGCGTCGGAGTTGTCGTGCTCCTGTGTCGACGTTGCTTTAGCTTCGCCGCCGATTTTTCCGGGCCCACGATTCTGCTAGGGCTGTTGCTGCTTCCCTCTTCTTCTACTAGGGCTGCTGTCATTCTTCTTCTCCCGCTACTGCTACTGTGCAAAGGTTTCTTCTTCTTTTTCTTTCACTGGCCGACTGCTTCTTTGCCCTAACCTTCTTAGTCTGCTGCCGGTCTTCAGCTGCTGTCTAGGGTTCCTGCTGCTCCTGAGCTTCTCTTGTGTAGCTGTTGTCACTGCAAAGTTGCCGCCGCTCCTTGTAGCTGCTCCCGAGCCACTGCCTCCCTGCTGTTACTTCCAGGCTTCTACCTCCTCTTCTTGGTTGGTTTAGTTTATTTTCTCTACTTAGTTACTTGTTTGGACTAATTATTGGTTTTAATTGTTGATTTTTGGGAGATAGCCAAGTAAACCTTTATACCTTGCTGGACAATTACGTTTCAGAGGACGGGAAGTCCATTCGGGGGCTGATTTTTAGCCCATCCCGAGGCATATTTTTAGCTGTCCGGCAACGTATAACATCAGATTTTGGCCTTTCTGATTTATCGTTTTTGTTTTCCGATGATTTTGCGAATCTTTCTAAATCTTTTGCACTTTTCGCTACGAATTCCAAGTGACGCAACCCAATAAACGTGGGTATAATTTCAGTGGTTTCCAAGACTTCAAAAACAGAGGATGACGTCGCAAGGAAATCGTGACGGAAATGCGAACAAAGGCAAAGTTGTCGTGAGTTTCTTATTTCTTGAATTAGTTATTCACTTACTTTCCTATTATGTTCCATTTTATGAAATACACACGTGTCTGTGCATATGCGTTTAACTCATTAAGATATCGCTGTGGGATAAAATGTGGACAAGGGAAAAATATGAAAGCGATATATTTATTTCTGAGGGGATCAGTTTATTATAAACTCATATTCATGACAAGATAAAATTCATTTAAAACTCTGCATGGGGAAATGTGATGGTTTCGAATCCAATGATGTGGAGGCATCCATTGATGGATTCACCAGTAGGGGTGAGCCTATAATTATGTCCTTCGGGGGCGGGGCCCAATTCATGTTTGCATCACCGAAGCATTTCCTATTTTATGTAACTCAAATTAAGGGGTAATTAAGATTTCAGCTTTGAGAATGATATTATTCATTATTGTACTGTATGCATATTGATAGTATCTTTATTGTCTGCATGTACTACATTTCATGAAATATTTATCTCACTTAGTCATATTTTTATGACTAACCCTCGGTGGATTCATTTTTTTCAGACATCAGGTGGAACTCCAGATGTACGGCGGAGGTTCACACCGGAAGAGTTAGAGAAGGTATGGTTGAACGTCTATAAAGGAATCGAAGATGGTTCTGAGAGTCACAAATTACTATGTTCAGAAGATTACTGTAAATTTTTAGCAGATTTCGAGTAAACGTCTGTATGATCATGTACATAAATAAAGGAATGAAATAAAAAGTTTTGTGTTACTTTTTTGTACTGTGTTCTCTTTACTACAATTCACTTGTGAAGACCCTTTTTCCGGGCTTCCCAAAATGATCGGCAGTGATTTTCACCAGTGAATTGTAGTAAAGAGAACACAGTACGTTATATGTTGCCGGACAGCTAGAAATATGCCTCGGAATGGGCTAAAAATCAGCCACTGAATGGACTTCCCGTCCTCTGAAACGTAATTGTCTAGCAAGTTATAAAGGTTAACTTGGCTATCTACCAAAAATCAACAATTAAAACCAATAATCAGTCCAAACAAGTAACTAAGTAGAGAAAATAAACTAAACCAGCCAAGAAGAGGAGGTAGAGGCCTGGAAGTAACAGCAGGGAGGCAGCGGCTCGGGAGCAGCTACAAGGAGCGGCGGCAACTTTGCAGTGACAGCAGCTACACAGGAGAAGCTCAGGAGCAGCAGGAACCCTAGACAGCAGCTGAAGAACGGCAGCAGACTAAGAAGGTTAGGGCAGAGAAGCAGTCGGTCAGTGAAAGAAAAAGAAGAAGAAACCTTGGCGCAGTAGCAGTAGAGGGAGAAGAAGAATGGCAGCAGCCCTAGTAGAAGAAGAGGGAAGCAGCAGCAGCCCTAGCAGAAGCGTGGGCCCGGAAAAATCGGCGGCGAAGCTAAAGCAGCGTCGGCACAGGAGCACGGCACCGCCGACGCAAATCGCCCGGCACAGAGAAAGGAGAAGAAGAGGAAGATGAAGAAGTTTTCCTTCTGTCGCCACCGAGAAACGAGGAGCAGGAAAAATGTCGGAAATCGCAGAAGCAGGAAGGCAGTGCGGGAGGAGAAGAGCAGACGGCTCGACTTATACAGCAAAATCAGCGGTTTAGCAGCAACATCGGCCAAAGCACCGCTCCAGGTGTTAATAATCAAGTCCAACACATATATGCAACCTAGCCAGCACACATAGGCTCTATTTGTTTGGGCGTTTCGGAGCTCCGTTTTGGACAAACGCCACCGGAAGGCGGGAAAACAAATGAACCTCCGGCGGCGTTTGCTCCGTTTCCATCCGCCCGCCTTGAGAAACACCCCAAAAAGCTCCGTTTGGAGCAGCCACCTCCCTCCTCCGTTTCGAACACTCCGTTTCCACCCGCCAGATCGATCCGCCACCGCCGAAACAAATGAAGCCATAGTCAACACAGCCAGCACACATAGCCAACATAGCCAGCACACATAGCCAAATAAGGCAGTCATCAAGAACTAATAAGCCCAATATTATATATATTCAGCCCACTAAACCAACAAAGGTAACAAACCTCATGAAAGCCCACATAAAAAGATAACTCAAACTCATCCAAAAATGTCAAAATGATAAGCAAAACAAAGAAAAACAAAACAAAATTCGTCAAAATATAGCGACAATATAAATGTGCCTTTTTCATCATTGGGGAGAGTAAAATAAATGAAATTCAGTGCGCGAAAAATGAGGGTGTTACAGCGATGACTACAGTAAGGGACGACAAGCAATTTTACGATAGAAAACAAAACTCTCTATGCATTAGACCTTCGTATTCAGGGGATATAAATAGAAGAAGGATTAAGTTAAATACATATGATGGCTTAGATCACCCAATCGAGGCATTTAACCTAATTCTCAAAACATCACTGGAGTTAACATTATGCCTAGAGAAGGAGAAATATAGGCTTCCACAGTTAAGACCAAGGCTAAAGAATGAGAAATGCTTCATGAGTTTATGTGATAAGAATAGTGTTATGTAGTAAAAAATCAGTTGTCAATTAAGATGAGTGTGCCAAAAATAAAACAATATGGATTGGGAAATGTTGAAAGAGCTCATAGCTTGTATGTATTATTTCAGTATATAAATACAAGGAGAGAATACAAATATATAGGAGAGGAGAGAGAAGAATAAATCATATACATGATGTGGGACTAAAGAAGGAGGAAGAAAAATAGGCCATCAAATGGGCCTTTTACATGGGCTTTTCTAATACTCCCCCGCAAGCTGGAGCGTACAAGTCGTATGCGCCAAGCTTGGATAGGCACTGATAGAAGAGGGTACTAGGAAGAGCTTTGGTGAGGATGTCAGCAACCTGTTCAGTACCCGGAACGTGCTTGAGCTCGATCTTCTTCATGTGGACTTTCTCCCGGATGAAATGACAATCTACCTCAATATGCTTCGTTCTTTCATGGAAGACCGGGGTTTTGGCAATATGTATGGCAGCTTGACTGTCACAAAGGAGGAGAGCTGGTGAAGGTAGTTTAACTCCAAGGTCGGTAAGGAGACTCTCAATCCATGTGAGTTCAGAGACCACAGCAGCCATTGCCCGATATTCTGCTTCTGCTGAGGATCGAGCAACCACTGCTTGTTTCTTGCTTCGCCAAGTAATCAGATGTCCGCCAAAATAGGTACAAAACCCGCTAGTAGATCGTCGATCGTCGAGGGAGCCAGCGTAGTCGGCATCAGAGTATGCCACTAGTGTAGGAATGGAGGATGAGGTTTTGTATACAAGTCCTTGACCAGGAGCTGTCTTAAGATATCTGAGAATGCGTTCCACAGCCTGGAGATGAGAGCTTCGAGGAGAGTGCATATAGCGACTCACAAGTCCCACAGCGAAAGATATATCAGGTCTTGTAACTGTTAGATAGATAAGCTTCCCAACTAGACGACGGTAATATTCTGGATTTGGGAGAAGCGAATCAGAATCTGAGCCCTGAGCACATATTTTGTGATTTGCATCCATGGGAGTGTTAATAGGTTCGCAACCAGAGTAGCCTGCATCATGAAGGAGATCCAGGCAATATTTGCGCTGAGAGAGAACCAATCCATCTGACCGTCTGGCCACTTCCAGACCGAGGAAGTACCGAAGAGGACCCAGATCTTTAGTTTGGAAGACGGAGCTCAGATGTAGCTTAACGGCCTGTATGCCGTTCAAGTCACTGCCAGTAATAATGATGTCGTCGACATATACCAACAGGAGAACCGTACCAGTGGCCTGGTGACGAGTAAACAATGAGAAGTCAGCCGAGCTGCGAGTGAAGCCAACGTCCCGGAGAGCTTTGCTGAACTTGTCGAACCATGCCCGAGGGGATTGTTTGAGACCATATAGAGATTTGAGAAGATGACAAACCCGTGACTCCCCCGTGGTCTCAAACCCGGGAGGTTGTTGCATGTAAACCGTTTCCTGAAGGTCGCCGTTCAGGAAAGCGTTCTTGACGTCGAGTTGAAACAAGGGCCACTAGCGATGGACAGCCACAGAGAGGAGAATGCGGACCGTGTTGAGCTTAGCGACCGGAGAGAAAGTTTCGTCATAGTCCAGCCCCGGTTGCTGGGTGAAGCCACGAGCAACCAACCGAGCTTTGAGGCGATCAATGGTCCCATCAGGAGCATGTTTAATGACGAAAACCCATTTGCACCCAACGGGTTTCTGGCCGGGAGGAAGGGGCACCAGGGTCCAAGTCTGGTTGGCCCAAAGAGCAGCCATCTCTTCTTCCATGGCCGCACGCCACCCAGGATGTTGAAGAGCGTCCTGGACAGAAGTAGGAATAGAGACCGAGGAGAGCGAAGTAGCCAAGGCCTGTAGAGGTGGAGAGAGGCGATGGAGAGAAACATAGTCCGCCATTGGATGAGCGGTAGAGGCCGACACCGGAGCAGCAGAACACGGAGAAGCCGAGGTCGAAGCCGACTGCAGAGGAGCAACGGGAGGAAGAGGGCGACGAGCATAGACCCGAATAACTGGGGGTCGAGGAGGGTCAATGGTGGGAGGAGGCGGAGGGATGGTGGGAGGGGAGTGGACGGGGATCACCGGCCGGGGAAGGGAGGGTGTTGTAGTAGGTGGTGGTAGAAGTGGTGGCAAAGGAGGAGGGAAGAAGGGTTGATCCTCCCGGAAAGTAACATCAGCCGAAACAGAGACCTTCCGGGTGAGCGGAGAGTAGCAAACATAGCCCTTTTTGGGTACGTGAGTAGCCGACAAAAATGTGTTTGGCCGCGCGGGGAGCCAGTTTGTCAAGAGTGGGGCCCAGTTTATGGACAAAGCAGGTACAGCCGAAAAACCCGGGGGGTGAGGGGGAAGGCGGGTGTGGAGGGAAAAAGAAGGCTGAAGGGGGTAGCGTTGTGGAGAACGGGAGAGGGGAGACGGTTGATAAGAAAACATGCTGTGGACACCGCAAAGTTCCAGAAGACTTTGGGAACGTGCATGTGAAGCATGAGAGAGCGAGCCACATCGAGCAAGTGGCGGTTCTTGCGTTCAGCGACCCCGTTTTGTTGAGGGGTGTAGGGACAAGAGGTCTGGTGAACAATACCGAAGTTTGCGCAGAGAGTGGCAAACTCGTGGCTAGTGTATTCCCGAGCATTATCAGAGCGGAAAGTTTTAATGGTGGTAGAGAATTGTGTACGAGTCTCTAACACAAACGCCTGAAAGACACGCGGAAGCTCAGAGCGATCATGCCGGAGATACAACCAAGTAGTACGAGAGTAATCATCAATAAATGTTATAAAATAACGATAACCAGAAATGCTAGGAACTTTATAGGGGCCCCAAATATCAGAATGTATTAAATCAAAGGGAGCTGAGCTCCTAGTACAATGAGCTGGAAAAGAAGAGCGAGGCTGTTTGCCAATAATACAAGAATCACATTGAAAAGCAGGAAGAGAAATGTCTGGAAGCGCCTTCTGGAGGATAGGTAGAGGGGCATGCCCAAGCCGACAATGTCAATCAGACGAGGAAACGGAGGAAAGGGATGTGGGAGAGACATCGAGGAGGTAAAGCCCGTTCTGCAGCCGACCCCTACCAATGGTAATCCGCGTCTGCCGATCCTGTATCAAGAAATCAGAAGAGGTGAAGGTGATAAAGCAATTCATATCAGTAGTAAGACGACCAACAGAGAGTAAATTAAAAGGCGAGGCCGGCACATAAAGAACGGAGCGAAGAGAAAGAGAGGGAGGAAGGAGGAGGTCCGCGCAGCCGGAGACCGGGACAAGCGCACCATTGGCCACAGTAATAGACGGGGGGTGAGCAGCAGCAGAGAACTGGGGCGGCCGCATGGAAGTGATGTGGTGGGTGGCTCCCGAGTCCAGGATCCAGCGAGAGCTGGAAGAGAAACAGGCAGTACCTGCAGCGGAGGTGGAGACAATACTTGCATGGGAGGTGGAGGCATGGGAAGCCGAAGGGGGGTTGAGGAGCCCCTGGAGTTGTTGCAGCTGTAGGCGAAGACCCTCAAGATCCGTACCAGTCAGAGGAGAGCTATCGGTAACAGCAACAGTAGGCGGGCGAGGGGGGTAGCCATGTTTCTTGTGACAAACGGCTTCAGTATGGTCATCCCGGCCGCAGTAGGTGCACTTGGGCCGTCCGCGGCCACCACGGCCCCGCCCACGGGAGCCCGTACGGCCACCCCGAGGAAAGGAGGGTTGTGGGAGTAAAGGAGGAAGGGCTTGCTGAAGAAGAGCCGGCGAGGGTGGTGCAGGAGCCTCCGGAGGAGGTGGTACGCGAAGTAACATCGAGCAGACATCAGAGAAAGAAGGGGTAGTGGGTGAAGCCAGAACCTGGGCCCGAATACTATGTAGGTGTGGCGGGACGCGAGCCATAATCATAGCAATACAAACAGCCTCCTTCTGGGCGCGTTGGGCAGCGAGATCAGTAGTCGCGGGCTGGTGCTGAATCCAGGCTTCCGTGAGAGTTTTAGCACGGGCCACGAAGGAGGTCATGTCCAGAGCTTTGCCAACATCCAAGGCTTGAAGATCAGTGAGGATGTCGAAAAGGTGTTGAAGGCTGTCCTTTCCGGAGTACAGCGAATGAAGTTCATCCCACATGGCTTTAGCAGTCTCATGATACATGATCATCTGGTACGGCTCACCCTCGACCGAGTTGAGGATCCAGGTCTGGACACGGCCGTCATTGCGGAGCCAATCATCAGTAGACGGAGTTGGTGGGCCCTGGGTAAGGTGGCGGGCAAGGCCCTTGGCCTGTAAGACCCGGCGGACAGAGTGGACCCAGGGAATGAAATTAGCCTTGCCAGAGAGAGAAAGAGTAGTAATCCGAAGCTCATCCCGGAGTTCGAGAGGAGCCACGTGGTTGGCAGGGGGTTGAGCGGTAGTGGAGTCGCTGGAGGACATGGCGACTGAAGAGCAGGAGGGCTCGGAGAGCACAAACCGCAGCGGTCTGGAGGTCGCGGCGGCTGGAGGTCGCGGCGGGCTGGAGGTCGCGGCGGTCTGGAGGTCGCGGCGAGTAGAGTAAGGCCGCGGCGAACAGGAGCAGTCCGCGACAGAGGCCGCGGCGAACAGGGTCAGGTCGCAGCAGCGGACAAGGAGCAGTCCGCAAGAGGTCGCGGCGAACTGTGGGCAGGTCGCTGGAAGAGGAGCACAGCGGAGACAAGCAGAGCCCGCAGCGGACAGGAGCAGTCCGCAAGGGAAGGCGGAGAGAGAGAGTCCGCGAGCAGAGGCTCGAGCGGACAAAAAAGGAGCGAGCTAGAGGGAGCAGTCCGCGAGCAAGGAGGCTCGAGCGGATACCAGCAGAGCCCGCAGCGAGCGAGAGAGAGAGAAGCTAAAGGGAGCAGTCCGCGAGCAAAGAGGCTCGAGCGGATACAAGCGGAGCCCGCAGCGGACAAGAGGGAGCAGTCCGCGAGCAAGGAGGCTCGAGCGGATACAAGCAGAGCCCGCAGCGGACAGGAATGAGCGTCCGGAGCGGATGGAGAGAGGTGGGCCCCACGAGTCAGAGAAGATGGCTATAAGAAGCCTGGGGAGGGTGGAACCACGGAGGGAGAGAAGAGGAGCGGAATCAGAAGGGCAGTCCGCACGAGACCGGAGCGGATGCAGAAGGCAGTCCGCACGAGACCGGGCGGACAGAAGCAGAGGTGCAGTCCGCAGGAGACCGGGCGGACAGAGAAGGGGCAGTCCGCAGGAGACCGGGCGGACAGAGAAGGGGCAGTCCGCAGGAGACCGGGCGGACAGAGAAGGGGCAGTCCGCGGCTAGACGCAACCTCCCTCTGATACCATGTTGAAAGAGCCCATAGCTTGTATGTATTATTTCAGTATATAAATACAAGGAGAGAATACAAATATATAGGAGAGGAGAGAGAAGAATAAATCCTATACATGATGTGGGACTAAAGAAGGAGGAAGAAAAATAGGCCATCAAATGGGCCTTTTACATGGGCTTTTCTAATAGGAAAAATAAGTAAACAGGTAATTATATTAGAGAAATTGTGGGAGTAATATTTATTGAAGATAAAAAATGGTATTATGCGGTCTGAAAATGTACAACAAAGATACAAAAAATGCACACATTACATGGGTTGATAAAATTAGTGTGTCGGAATTAGAATGAGTATGAATAGTGTAAAAAGATAATGAAATTTTGTTTAAAATGGCTAGCGGTGAATATATTTAATACTTCAGAAGCAGCAGAAGGAATACAAATGAGGAGTCATAAAGCTAACAACAAATAATTGGGATAAGCTTAGTGATGATGATGACAACTTTGGCTCAAGAAAGAGTAAAATCATAATTTTATTTTTCTTAACCTTCCAAGTGGCTTAATCCAAGGTAAATCAAAAACGATATATGAATACAATCACATTTGGTTTATGGTATATACAACTATAATTAATTCCTATATACCAACATGGTATACACAAATTAAGAATGAAAGTATCAGGTATAAAATAGGAGTGAAACCAACTGTAGAGAAGAAGTGAGAAGCTCGACTAGGATGGTTCGGACACGTGCAAAGGAGACCATTAGAGGCATCTGTTAGGTGTCGTGAGAGTTTAGTCACTAGGCATGTTAAACGAGGGAGAGGTAGACCAATAAAGACTTGGAATGAAACTATAAGGAAAGACATGTACTTAGGCATTAGTGAGATTATGACTAAAAATAGAGCACAATGACGAAAAAGGATCCATATAGCCGACCACACTATAGTGGGATAAAGGCTTGAGTGTTGTTATACCAGCATATTATATTATATGATAGTGAAGAAAATATCAAAAATGAGAAAAGCGAAATAAAATGTTGAAAAGGGAAAGGGATACAAGAATTACGAAAAAGTACCTTCCATCTAGTTTTTGAGTCATTTGCACGAGTTGACCGAAGCATTTCATACAATAGCCCTAAGACAATAAGAACCACATACACTTAAGAAAGCAAAACATAAAAAAGGTAATGATAAGCGTCAAGCAAAAATGAAACAAGTTTTTATGATAATACTTGGCACTTGAAGCTCAATTTAACAATCCACTAGAATAAACAAAGATTTCTTAAACAGATACGTAAACAAACTTTATTTACATTATGAAAAAGAATTAATTTGGTGCTTTACTTAATTAGCCCGATTTGGTAATTAGATCACCGAGTGCAATTTGTGACCTGCAGTCACTACCCAAAAAAATGTCTGAGCATAAGATTCTCTTGCCAAAATTCTTGAGACCATCATGGAAACTTTAGATTCCCACTCCATAAATCCTACTTCCCCCTTCCGATTCTTTTTTTCCATTTTACAATTACCTTATATTCAATATGTTTAATGCATAGATTTTTTTCCTCCCTATGTTTCTCCTTTTAGCTGACCATTTAGTTATTTCCTAAAATTATTGGTGCTAATGATAAGGAAACTAAAGATTCTTTATGGTCTAAAAAAGATGAGGGAGAAAAAGATATCAATCACAAATGATGTGTGAAGAAAATGACACTGCTAAACATAAATGAGGATACAAAACCACAATCCTACCCGTGGAATCAACCCGCACTTTACGATATGGCACAAAATGAGCACGTTGTTGAACAAAAATCTAACATGGAATTCTTTATCATATGAGGAATTAAAGAAATCCATTGGATATGAATGAGATGTGTGCTTCATTGAGAAAGCACAAGTCTGCGTAGATTGCAGCTATCCCTATACATATCATATGGTCTCTTCACCTTCCTGAAACATAATTCTAAAAGGATTTCCTTGTAGGAAGTTTGCCCTAACTTATCCCACTTCACATTTGCCATCCTAAATCTATTTTTGTGGATTTCTTCACATATGAAAGGAAAACAGGTGACAACATGTTATCAAAATATAGCATTAACTATGACAAACTATTATGGGCTGTCTCGGAGGTGGCCGGAGGATACTATGGAGCCTTGGCCGCGGCTGCATAAGCGGAGCTTGCTAGTTAGAGAAGAGAGCTTCCAAGAATCACACAATGAAGGACAGGGAAATAAAACTTCTTCTTTCCACCACCACTCTAGTATTTACTTCACCCTCACCCACTTCATAATGTCGTGATAATGCGTCTGCACATACATTTCACATCCCTTTTCAGTACTGGATCTCGTATTCATACCTCATGAGCTTTGACACGTATCGTTGCTAGTTTGGGGTGGCGAGTTTTTGTTCCAATAAGAATTTCAAATTTTGGTGATCCATTTTGATGATGAAATGGCAGCCCGCCAAGTAATGCCGCCACTTTTGAAGCACCATTACGATCGCCAATTCCTTCTCGTAGGTGGACAAAGCGGAATTCTTCCTTCCTAACGCTTTGCTAAAGAACACTGCGGGTCGGCCCTCCTGAATCAACACGGCTCCAACTCCCCGGACTGCCGCGTCGGTTTCCAACAAAAAAAGGTTTACGAAAACCCAGCAATCGCAGCACCGGAGGCCGAGTTATAGGCTCCTAGAGCTTGATGAAAGTCTCCTCTGCCTTGGCCGACCAAGAGAAATGTTTTTTTCATTAGGAGGTAGATCAGTGGCGGCGCCAATAAACCATACCCTCTAAAGAATAGTCGGTTATACCCCGTCAGGAGGAATCCCCTAAGATGCTTCAGGGACTTGGGAGTTGTTCTTGAAAAATCTTGTTCATTAGGCTTTGGAATGTCGATGGCGTGTTGATCAAGCCAAAGGGCATCACCAAGAACTCTTAGTGTTTTGATGAGTTCGGAACGCCGTCTTGTAGATATCCTCGGCGGCCATCTGAACTTGATGATATCCCACTCGTAGATCAAGTTTTGAAAAGACCACCGCTATGTGTAATTCATCAATAATCTCTTCAATCACCGGAATTGAAAACTTATCTTTAATAGTTTCCTTGCTGAGTTGACGATAGTCAATGCAAAGTCTCTGTGAGCCGTCATGCTTCTTCACGAGCACCATCGAAGAAGCATAAGGGCTGAAGTTATGTTGTATCACTCTATTGCCCAATATTTCCTTGATAAGTTTTTCAATCTCAGCTTTTTGTAATGCAGGGTAGTGGTATGGCCTTAAATTGATGCTCACATTCTCCCCCTTCAGCTTGATTTGGTGCTCATGATTTTGTTTGGGAGGCAACCTGATGGGGATCCATCAGATCATGCATCGGGAGGGGTTATCCGCAAGGCGGGACCCACGTTCGTGTATTCACGCAGAAAGACTTGATCGGATTATCGATCCGACTCCGCAGATGTGTCTGGATCTGTGTAGCGGGCCATTTTCAAATATTGCTTTAATATTTTTTTTATTTGTTTTATTTGAGTGGTCCCACATCCGGCCAATCATATTCGTCGATGGTGGGATGCACTAGTCTTGTTTCATTATAAATATGTAGTTAGTGGGCTGATTTAGGAGATTACAGAGTTTGGAGAATAGAATTCCAGGATTCTCGCGATCCCGTCACGGTGCCGACTCCGTGAAATCCTAGGTAACGACTCCTAGGCGTGTATCTTCCCTCCCAAGGTTTGCCCTATCCCTTGGCCCCTTTTTCCCCCTCCCGAACCCCCCTCGTAGTCCCTACAGCCCCCAACCGTTGGTCGTCCACTGTTCCAGCAAGCCCCCACAGTTGCACCTCCCACTCCAGGAAACCTGTCAGCCGCCGGCCCCAAAACCCCTCCCAACAGCCGCCGGCCCTTCCCCTATATGGCTGCCTCCTAAATCCACTGCCACCAGGTCCCCTCTTCCCCTCCACTCCCACAGCCGCCGACTTCAAGCTCTGAAGCCACCGCCAGCCTTGCTGGCTTGCTTTACCCCAGATCCCGCCACCCACAGTCCAGTACCTCCCCTTGCCAGCCGTCACCCTCCACCGCACACAATCCTTTCGTGGATCCACCTCGCAACCCCCTTTTAGATCAGTCCGGATATGGATTATTTCAGCCCCGATCTGCTATTTTCCTTCACCCTCCCCTCGTTACATAGCCCGGATCCGCTCCCAAACGTCGTCGGATCTACTCATTTTCGGTCAGTTTCCACCTTCCACCGCCGAGGAAGCCACCTATGTCATTTTTCACGCCTCTGGTTCCACCTTGAATCGTTGTCCACGCATCTCCAGCTCTGAATTCTTCAGTTTCTTGATCAGTCTACTACTTGGTGAGTATTCGTTGTATTGGACTATTTTATTCAACATATTTTTATTGGATTGGTCACTATATTTGCTTGGAAATCTTGTATGTGAAAATTCGCTTTGATATGCTTATAACTTGCAGCTGCAGGTGAGATTCATTCGTTGCGCGCTTTGTCTTGGCCCTCCGAGCGGAGGAAAGACGTCAATTATTTGCTTATTGAATGTTATTTTTGTTCTTTTAAATATTTGTGTGGGTTGAAATCTTTATTGCTCGAATTAATCTGTCGTCGTCACCGACAGTATCATTGCATTTAAATTTGGGTTATTGCGTGAAGTATATATTTCGCCCTAGAAGTTTGGGTTTTGTGCCCCCCCCCCCCCCCGTAGCCTACCCTACATCACAACCCCTTGGATTCCTTGAACAAGTTCGGAAATTCCATGAACGGCACTTGTAGTTTGCGTGCCTCCTTCTCAAGTAAATGATCATCCCCATTCAGTCTAGACCGGTCCTCCTCTACCACCTCGTCGTCTGATCCCTCTTGGATGTTGTATAAGGACATCATATTAATTTGGCCCTCCTTATGCATCAACTTTTCCATTCGCTTCGACTTGGCCCAGCTCCATGCCAAGTTTCATGACCCCCTCAGCGAGATCCTCCTCCCTTGGCTAATAAGCTCCATTTGAAGGTTATTAGAATCCCACTGCACCACCCCAAGGGTGATCAGCCGCTGCACTCCCAAGACCACTTTGCAGTCCCCCCAAGGGCAAGATCAACATATCTGAAGTGAAAATCACTTCATCCTCCTACGAAAATCAGCGACTTTCCAAGAGTTGGTTATCCTCTTCCTGTCGGCGACCACCACGTTGAAAGTGGGGATTGATACCAACTTACATTCCAACCATTGTGTTGTGTTTCATCCAAGAAATCGTGGGTGCCGCCGGAGTCGATTAGTACGCTAATTGGTAGGCCATGGTATGAGGCTCACCTTCATAGTATGAAAATGTGTGACGTCTGACAAGGCGTGGACAGAAACTTGTGGTTCGCATGATCATCCTCGTGCCCCTCCATCATCACGGGAGCATCCCCGGTACTTCTCGTTGGTATTCCTCCCTGTCATGTTCAGATGATACTTCAATAGCATATGATTGCCTCCTTCCCGCACATTGGTGCCCCATAACAAATTTTTCATCGCACCAAAAACAAAGCTCATTGTTTCGTTTATCATCCATCTTCGTTGATGCGAGTCGGCGGCCGGTTATCGGTGGGGTTGAAGAGTTGCCCGTGTGGTTCATGTTGGAGGTAAAGTGGGAAGATTTGATAGGTGGAGTCAATCTCTCCCCTTTGCTTATAGAATCAGTCCTCTTGTGTGTCAAATTCAGTTGATGCTCCTGCATTCTAGCCAGATGGAAAACTTCTTGTAGTGTTTTGGGTTGAAACATCTGAATAGCGTATTCAATCTCATCCTTGAGAATGGCGGGACAACAACTGATGGCATAAACTCGATTGAGTAAAAGGCCGAACTCCAGGTAAGCTTCCACTGTGGTCCTTCGCCTCAAATTTGTTAGTTCGCTCATGGGGTCAACGAAGAGTACCGACCCAAAACGGTTTTGTATCGCCTGACCATACTCGTCCCGGCACGACCCTTGGCGGGCTAACTGGGCCTTCATATAGGCTTGGTGCCAAAATAGAGTATTGCCTTCCATGTGTAGCGGGGACACTCGCACCTGCATCTCCTCTGGAGTCTCATCGATCTCAAAACATTACTCCCACTGGTATAGCCACTCTGACACGGCGTCGCCACTAAAGCGGGAAAACTCAATCCATGAGAATCTGGTCATCAGGAAAGCTTGTGTTGTGACCCTTTAGCACAATTTTGTTAGCTCATTCATAGGGTTGTCGAAGAGTACCGGCCCAAAATGATTTTGCATCGCCTGACCATACTCGTCCCAGCTTGGGCCTTGGCGGGCCAATCAGGCCTTCATATAGGCTTGATGCTAGAATAAAGCCTTGTCTTCCATGTGCAGCAAGGGCACTCGCACCTTCATCTCCTCTGGAGTCTCATCGATCTCAAAAAATTGCTCAGACCGGTATAGCCACTCCGACATGGCGTCGCTGCGAAAGCAGGGAAACTCAATCCATGAGAATTTGGTCGACAGATGAAATTACTGATTAGTTGGAGTTCACACTTTTGATGAATAGGTCGCACCTCCCCCCCCCCCCCTGTCATTCAGGTTATTTGGAGACCTGTCGAGTGAGGACCCGTCGGCGTAGTCCATGTTCTCGCGCCTAGATGAAGACTGGCCAGAGCAGTACTCATCTCCTCGAGTGCCCTACTCTGATGATTTCTCAAAGTCTGGAACGAGCGGGACATATCTTGTTGGTTCCGCTTCAGCGCCTCCAACATGGACATCTGCTCCTTTGACATGGTAGAGTCTGACACCAGTATGTCACGGCCTACGAATTGCACTGATACCAGTTGATGCGATCCTAAGAGAAACACACCCCCGAGATACATAAAATGAATAAAACAATGCACCACAACCACAAAACAGAATATAACAACACCAACACCACAGATGCAAGAGTTTTTAGAAACAAAAGATCATCCTAAGAGGCACGCCTCTGAGCATAGATCGAATCTGCAGCTCCACTCTCCAACCAGTCGAAGGTAGATGGTTGACAGCAGCAAACATTCACATATAACATAACATAGATAACCTAAGTTGAGACATATTTATAAGACAGCAAATAGATCAAACTACCCACATGTTTACCAACTATTAACCCACACTACTTCCCACCAGAACCCGCTTCAGCCACTCCCTCTGTCCTCCTTTGACTGCATCATCATCTTAGTCAGCTCTTGCTAGTTTCTAACCTAATATTTCAGTTGTTTTCCTTTGTTTTCTATGCTCTAAGAGGGCGATAGCATGTCCAATGGATTATATCACCATGTCCCACCTATTTCTAACCGCGGAAAAAGAATTTCACAAGCTCCAAAAAAAAGTACGTCATTCCAGAAAGCACCACCACCGCTCATTCCATGTCCATCATTTTACTCTCTAACACCTCTCAATGAATAAGTTGCCCACTTCAAGTTCCATCAGAACCCCCAGTCTAAATGAACAGCAGTCGAAAGAGCAGGGAGCGGAAGGAGGAGAGCAGAATCTTACGGTCTCGAGTAGCCTGACGGAAATTCTTGTAATCTCCGCTGACGGATGAGGAGTCTGAATCAGACATCGACATTATTCAGGATTAGAAGGTGAAATCGGCACACCGACTTCGCCGCAGATTAGATGGAAGAAGATCCCTCCTCCTCCTCGACTTCTAAGACGGCGATGGCTGGAGAATTTGGGAAAATTGGAGGGAATGGAGTGGCGAGTTAGTGAACGATCTAACCGTTCCCCGCCCAGGTAACAGGGCTTCCAATCAAGCGGTGGCGGTGGCGGTGGCGGTGGCGGTGGTGACGGCGGGGGCCGAGCGACGGTTGACCTTGAGAGAAGGTTGCCTTTGGTTTGACTGGAAGGGAAACTAAATGGCGCGGGTATCCTCTGCGAAATTTAGAGCGGAAGCGGGTCGGGTATGGCTCTGACTGGCTTTCGCCTATGCCCATTGACCGGCCGGCAGAGAGAAGCTGTGGCCCAGCAACCAAAAGGTGGTGCTGTGAATTTCTACGCGGTTATGCGTTCCTTCACCGTGGCTCTTGTTTGTTTGGTTGTTGGGGTGTTCGTGATAGAAAGCTGGTGTTAAAAAAAGTTGTTTTTTCTGAAAAATAAATATTTTATAAAAAATTGTTTGAATAAATGGGATTTGTAAAAATGAATAAAAAAAGTGTAAGAAAATAAAATAGAATTTTGAGCAAATATTTTTCATAATTTTTTTTTGAGGAGGTTGGCACTTTGCACCCTTGAATTACTCTATTTTGACACTTTGCATCCCGAATTTTTAAAATTGGCATTTTGCACCTTTATTTTTAGATTTTTGGCACTTTGCGCCCTAAAACTGAAATTTAATAGGTATTTAGGTCTTGACACCACTCAAAATGCTCATTTTGGCACTTTACAACACGAACTAACTTATTTTTCCTCCTTCTCACTAATCTTCTTCTTCCTCCTCTTTCTCTCTAATCTTCTTCTTCTTCTCTAATTTTCTTCTTTTTCTTCTTTATTCTAATCTTCTTCTTCTTTCATTTTAATCTTTTTCTTTCATTATAATCTTCTTCTTATTCCCTTTCAATCATATTCTTCTCCCCTAATCTCATGCTTCTTCTTCTCCCCTCAATCATCTTCTTCTTTCCTAATCTTCTTCATCACTATTCTACTTCCCATAATCTTTTTCTCCTTTATTCTTCTTCTCTGATCTTCTTCTTTCCTAATCTTCTTATTCTCATAAATTTCAGCTTTGAGGTGCAAAGTGTCAAAACTCTGTAATTCGGGGGTGCAAACTGTCAATTTTAAAAAATTGGGAGGCAAAGTGTCAAAATAGAGTAATTGGGATGTGCAAAGTGCCAAAAAACCTACTGTTTCATTGAAAATGTCTAGAGGGATTCACCATCATTCTTTTGGTGGAGGCACGCCATCGTACACTCGTGGCTAGCAGCCACAATACAAGTTTCAAAAAAATGGTCGATGACCCTTGATTCCAGTCGTGGAATCCCTCAGACATGAGTTTGTGTTCCTCTCGAGGGACACTCGGTTCAGGGCACCATCAGGTTTGTCACCCAGACTCCAGGTTTTAAATTGTGCGCAGCCGCCATTAAAAATAATATTTGATAAGACAATCATGAAATATACTAGAACTTACAACATACACAATTCAGAAACTCCAGAAACATTATCCAGCAGAAACCAGAAAAATAAGACAGAACTCATAATAAGTTAATTACATGATCAAAACAAGAGTACAAAATAACAAGATTAATAGTATTCAATGTTACGTATTTTCTATACAAGAAAATATTTTTTTTAATGTTGTTAGGATTAGTTTTTCTTACTCTCTGGAGGGTCTGACTTAGTTGGAACTTGTTTTTATAGGGGTCTCAGGTTAGGGGATTCTCATAGGATAGGAGGTGCAATCTTTATTGTACTTTTTATTATTAACATTATGTATTTGTACTTCATTCATGTTTTGATGTACCAGACTATTTAAGATTTTTAGCATTTCAATTTTATAGTGTAATTTCAATTCTAGATGGCTTTGTGAATTAGAAAATTGAGGTACATTTTTATTCTCAGTTTTTCGTACTCTACTTCCGCTGTAAGTTTTCTTTTAACACTTTTAATTATGTCTATTATGAACCAATTTTTATGTTGTTACTTATCGTGGGCCCTACCGAACTTCTGATTTGTTATTAAACTAGGTTAGGGGTCTTTCATACTAGACGTCGCAAAGCATCATGCCTATTAGTGGAAAAGCCATAAGAGAGAAGCCACCATGATAGGAGATAATAGCATGAGCAGCGGGAGGATTGCGCTAGCAAGAATCACCACCCCCACAACCACCATTACCTTTCCATGAAGGGGCAAGGCAGGGATATAAGAGAAAATAGGAGTCTTGTACATGACATTGTTTTCCACCGTAATCGCATATTCGAATAGGTGGAGTGAAAGGAGGGATGATGAAACCAATGTCACCAAGGGAGGAATATTATCAGTCCCCCTATTAGAATTGAGGGAACGACGGCGGCCCTCATCACCCAAGATCATGTCGAATGCTTCCCGAAAAGAAGAGGTCAGCGGTTCAATGCATGAATATGAACCATGCCAAAGCCCATATTGAGGTCCATAAGAACGACATGGAGATGGTAGTGGTCCTCCAATTTCTTTAGTACACGAGCATCAAGAGTGTATGCGGAAGCGAAATCTCAAAGTAGCCAAATTCTTTGTGAAGATGTTCGAACTCGGAAAAGTGGGATGCAACACTAGAGCAACCTTGCTTTAGTTTGAGATGACGTCGAGAAAGCTCATATACCTATGTGGAGCAACCAATTTGAGAATATGTTTTTCGTGCCCGAGTTCAAATCTCAAAGGCAAATCGCACGTTGCGCTGCTCAAAACCATTCAAGATAAATGGAACCGTCCAAAATCACGGTGGTAATCCAAAAGGAGCTAGAGAAATCATGAGTCTGCAGATAATCACTACTCGAAGGGATCGTAATCGGAGAGGGGATACAAAAATTTGAACTTGAGGAGCCCTCGATTTAGAAACAGGAGCTTGTGGGAGTAGAAAGCATGGGGCTCACATGAGTTTCGTTGTCCACAATAATTCCCACAGATTGAAGCTCATGCGGAAACAGGGGCTCGGTGGAGACTCGCCCCCCAGAGTAGAGCTAACAATACTAATGTCAATATGTCCACAGATACGAAGGACTCACAAACGATGTCAAGGCTCTCCATGATTCAACCAACGCAGAGAGCTCGCAGGCCGATCAGTCCATGCAAAGAGGGCTCGTAGTTGAATTCAACATTCAAAGATATCAAGGCTCGTTGTCAATGCTAGCAGTCTACACTCGCAATTGAATAGAGTTCGTGTGGATCGCCGTCGACAATCGCGGAGGGCTCGGTATCTAGAACAGGAATGCTTCAAAAGATAACGGGTTCGGCCAGGTGGTGAAGCCCGAGAAATCTATAAAAGTTGCTTATTGGGAATGAATGTTGTAGAAGGTTGAAAGAGCCGAAAAATATTGGGAATGAATGTTGTAGAAGGAGCTCACCGAAAAATGGAGAGCTCGCAAGAACCAGTCGAAAAAAGGAGCAGCAAGCAATGTCTTGCACTAATACCAGGTTGAGAAATGAAATCAATATTATTTTCAATATAAAATATAAACATTACCTCACATCCCTATATATATGCATATTGGACGCGTGAGACTAAAAATATTAAGAGAAACATGGGCCCTTATAGTGGATATTTACAATGGACTTTAATTCATCTAATTCAAATAAGAGGAAAGTAGAAATATGGGCATTTGATGAGTTGTAAATATTCGTATTTTTCATTACTTTATTTAGGCCGTTTTAGTTTATTTTCGTTGTTTGTTAGTTACTTTTGTTCAATAATATGTTCCTTTTTTGTATATACTCTTATAACTTGGCTTTATTTTATTTTCTGAAATTTTTTGCAGAAATTGGTGAATTTTCAAAGTACACGCCCGTGTCAATTGGGTCACGCCGTGACCGGGCTGTGTCACTTTGATTCCGGTGGAAAACTGTCGCCTGCAATGGAAAAATCAAGTCACGCTCGTCCCGATTGACACGCCCGTGTCGGCCCACTCAACGCCTCCAGCAAAGCAGGGACTCAACGCCCCAGACACGCCCGTGACCTCCCCGACACGCCCGTGTTCGGTCAACGAGTTTTCAATCCACTTCAAAAATATTTTTTGCTGACATCAAATTGCCGCCAGATGTCCAGTCACGCCCCCTACACGCCCGTGACCGTCGAACACGCCCGTGACTGCCACGTGGATCTTCCAGAAGCTTCCAGAATTTTGCCAGTCACCGGGTTTTCGGCCTCACCAGCACGCCAACATTACACGCCCCTCGGTCACGCCCGTGACCAGGGCGTGTCATCCGAAATTTTTGACTATAAATATAACTTTGTTGTAAGAGCCCAAGGTTCAGTTTTTTGGGACCATTTTGGTGTTAGTGGGCTGCCTAAGTGGGATTTGTGCTATGTAAGGAGAACTTTCTCCCTCCATCTTTATGTTTGTTTTAGCTTTTTGTAACCATCTTTTTAGCTTAATAAAATGTGTTAGTTTTTGCCTCCTTACCTTGTATTGGATTTCATTTGGGTGCATCACTTGTCTCTTCTTTTTATTCCTTGTCTTTCCTTGTCTTTCTCTTTAATATGGGTGTGTGTGTTTATGAGAGTAAGTTGTTTTGTTTTTATGTTTTCATAGTTTTATTTTACTTAGTTTTTTTGTTCTAGGTTTTCTTATAATTAGTTAGTGTTATTATAGCTTTTTTCAACGTTTCTTTTAGCTTAGTTGCTTTTTAAATTGCTTTCTATTCATTCTTATGGGTTTATAAAAGAATTTTTAAAGTGTTTTTGTTTTTTTACTTAGTTTTTCGTTGTAAAACTTTTTGTTCCTAAAATCTTTTTTTCCACTTTTTATACTCTTTTATAAAGTTATAAGAATGAAAAAGTTGTAATTTTAATTTTTGAAACCCTTTATTTTTCCTTTTATTTAAAAAAAAATTGTTCTTTTTTTATTGTCTTTTTATGTCTTTTTGGTAAATTCTAGGAGTAGAAATGTTGTTATTTTAATTTTTAGATAACTTTGTTTTTCTCTTTTTGTTGTGTGTGTGAGTGTATGAGTTAGTTTGTTTTAGCTTTCTTTATCGCTTTCTTTCTTTCAAGTATAGTGTGTGCGAGTATGAGATAGATGTTATTGCTTTCTTTAAATTATGTAAAGTGTGTGTATGTGTGTATGAGATAATTTTTATTGCTTTCATTTTCTGTCTACTCGTTTGAGTAGAACTTGCAATTTACTGCTTTCATTTCCCTGCTACTCGTTTGAGTAGCACTTGCAATTTATTGTTTTCATTTCTCGCCTACTCGTTTGAGTAGTACTTGCAATTTTTCGCCTACTCGTTTGAGTAGGACTTGCAATTTCAATTATTTATTTTTTTTGTAACTTAGCTTTATCCTTTATTATGGCTTTGTTGAGCGTGTGCGTTCTCCTTTTTTTAGTAAGCTCTTCTCTTTCTAATGTTAGGTTATTTTATATCTTTTTTATAACCCTTCAGCGCTTAGTTTCGAACTCACGTCTCACCAAACTCATAAGTCGTCCTCATCCGATGAGTGACAAATCGCTCTTAGCCCTCGGTATCGAAAAGTATTGGAACATAGAAATCTTTTTAAATAATTAAAGGTCATCTTTTTCACTCTAATTAAAGAACTTAAGGTTTAGCCCGAGAATACGATGCGTAAAATCACATATCGATGTGTGGGCTCTATTTTCGTTATCCATACGCTAGCTAGCCGAGAGTCTGTGCGTATGGACTGATCACCCTTGGGTAAAGAGAATTGCGCACTAACCCTCGAGAAAGGAGGATCGAAATTCTACCAGATTGGTTTCCCCCCCCCCCAATAGCGGGGTTCTTAACGTAAAGCGGGCATTAAGAGAAATCCTTCGTCGAACGAGAGCTCGGTCAAATAGTCTTAATGTTTAGGTGAGCGATAGCCCTAGAGATAGGTGAGCTCATACTTGTGGAACCTCCACGACCAAGTTGCATTTAATTAATTTGAAACTTAGGATCTCTAGTTATATAAAATTAATTTAGTCCTAACGTAATTCGATATATAGCGAGCGTTATTCCTTCATCGAACTTTTTCAGTCTCTTTTTTGCATTTTTTATAGCCTCCTTAGTTAGTTAATCTGACACCTTTAATTTCAGTAAGTTAATAGTCCCTTCGGGAGGAGTAGAAATAATCAACCCGTCCCGAGAAATATACGACCTTGATATTCCCCCCCCCCCCCCCGAATATCTTGTACTACTCGCGATAGGTGCACTTGCCTCCTTTCATTCCCTCCGCAAAATTCGAGTCTCGCATCACTAATTAAATAAAGGTCGGGCGTCACGGTGATCATCATATGGACTCAGCTCAGGCAACCAGTATAGAGGGTGTTGCATGAGTTGAGATGAGTGTGGAGGACTTTCTTCTACATCCTCAGTGTTTGGGTCATCCTTCTTTTATTGTACGTGATGCGTGTGAATTGGGAAAACATGCCAGAATTTTTTATTTCTGTTCTGGTGGTAGTTCTTATCCCTTTAATCCAAGACACTCTGATGTTTGGGGGCCATGTCTCACACCTACTATGAATCGATTTGGGTATTTTGTGTCTTTCAGTAACTTTTACTCTCATGCGACTTGGATTAATTTGATGAAAAACAAATGTGATGTATTTGTCTACTTCAAGGATTTCCGCGGAGGGATTCAAACTCAATGCAGTGTCATTGTAAAGATGTTGAGGTCTAATAATGGGACAGAGTACACCAACAACGCATTTGGGGAGTAATTGTCATCATATGGAATCCAACATCAAACCACATGTACATTCACATCAAAGTAGAATGGAGTGGTCGAATGGAAGAACCGACACCTTCTTGAAGAAACTTGGAGTATGATGATATCGCAGTGTCATTGTTGGGTATTGTATCCAACTTGGAGTACACCAACAACGCATTTGAGTGATTCTCAATGCAGTGTCATTGTTGGGTATTGTATCCACAACGTACCTGATTTGAAGAAGCCCTTGAACAAGCTAAGGTAAATAGACAATGTATTTGATAAAATATTTCAAGTTGTGCTTGCAGTTATTCCACGCTAAGTGCACACTAATGTCAGGGTGCAGTAGGTCAATATACACGGGTCTGCACGACGTAATCCCTCGTTGAGCAGATCAGTGTGTTGGCCTACGTGCACTCTCTCTATTGGAGTGTACTTATTTTCAAGTACAGGGCTGTGATATTGCAAGAGCAGACAAGGAGCAAGGATGAGTCAAAGAGCAGTCCATGGGCGGATAGACGAAAAATCGTCTCAGTGTTAATCGACGAGAATCACCAAGTGATTCTCGCCGATTCGGGGAGAATCATCAAGTGATTCTCGTCGAATCGTCGAGAATCACTAGCTGATTCTCGCCGTCTCCTTCCGGCGAAAACAGGGCGTGCAACCAAGTCAACTTCGACGAGAATCATCTTTGATTCTCGTCGAATCGTCGAGAATCACCTTTGATTCTCGACGATTCGACGAGACTCACCTTCGATTCTCGCCGATTTTGACTTGGGCGAATTCTGGATCCCGCTGGACCGGACTCTGCCGCTGGCGCTGTTTTGAACCGGGGTTAGGGTTTCTTCAGGTGGGACCCATAACAGTTATAATGGAGTATTTCCACCGTATAAATATACGCGTATTTTGAACAGAAATGAGATAGAAAGAAATACACGAGCCGCCGACCGTGACCTAGATCGCGATACCTGCTCCGCCGCCGTCGCCGTTCGTGCAAGTTGTTCGCCGACCTTGATCGTGGTTTCTTCCAGATCTTCCGGCGACAGAAGCTTAGCCAAGCGTAGCGTCTCACGCGTCTAACCAGAGATCCCTTGTCTCTTGATTTGTTGATCGGGAAAACCTTCCCCGTCTGAATCGATCGAGACGATCGATCCTAGTGTGACCGTTGGAAGACCTAGCTAGCTTCGCTACGAAGTTTGAATCTCCAAAGTACAGCAGCCGCACACCGTTGTCGCCGCCGATCCCGAGAACCAAGCAGCCGCTCTTCTTGCCGCCACCGGTTTCGGGGAGATTCTCTCCAAGTGAGATCTAGGGTTGTGGACTCTTCGTGACTTCCAGAACATGTCATCAAACGAAGAGGGACACCTTAGTCTCCGAAAGTAGTTTGTATTTCTTGTGCATTCTAGTTTATTTTTGTTATAAAGGAACGTTGGTTCCGAGTTGTAAGGGTTGGGTGCAACCCGTGTTGTGGGAGTGTTGTCTCCTACGTGTGGAAGGGTTCCTTTTGATAGTGCAAGGATTGGATTTCAATCCTGTTGGTGAAGTGACTGAGTCGTCCCTTGTTGGGAGATAGGTCGAAGGGGGAAAGTGGATGTACCCAAATCGGGGAACCACTATAAATTGCGTGTGTACTTTCTTTACTGTGCTGTCTTGTTTTCTTGTGCAGGTACAATTTTAAATTCCGCAAAAACGCTGCACGTCACCTATTCCCCCCCCCCCCCATAGGTGAAGGTAGTTGACACTAGGTGGACTTTCAGTCATCATATGGAATCCAACATCAAACCACATGTACATTCACATCAAAGCAGAATGGAGTGGTCGAATGGAAGAACCGACACCTTGAAGTAACTTGGAGTATGATGATATCGATGAAGGTGCTAAAGTACTTGTGGGGGCAAGTTGTTCTAACAGCGGCATATTTGATCAATCATATGCCCTCGCGAGTATTGGATTGAAAGTCTCTGATTTAGGTGTTGTGATGGAATAATGAAGATATTCTTCCCCTCAAAACCTTTGATTGTGTATGCTTTGTGCAGGACAATAGACTAAATGTGGGAAAGTTGGATCCAATGGTTCTGAAGTTTGTTTTTGTTGGGAATTCGGTTACCTAAAAGGGGTATGTGTGTTGGAGTCCGTTGGAGATGAGACTATTTGTTACTATGGATGTCACATTTCGAGAGCTTGAGTCATATATTTTGTTAGAAAGTAGAGAAAGGAAGCGAAAGAAGAGAACAAGCCGAATAAACTTTTGAATAATCGAAATTTTATTATCCAAAAATGATAACTATTACAAAGGTATGCCCTCCCTTATATAGAATGGAGAGAGAAGAGAGAATACAAATAAGAGATGTGGGACTAAAATTTACAAGCTAAGCGGACTGTACAAAGTAAACCGCACAGGCGCGCGGTTAGACAGAAGCACTAACCGCACGGCTTACAATAAGAGATGCAGAGAGGTCGCCTGTGAAGATTGCTTAGACCGCCCGGTTTACAAGTCGCCGAGTCAAACCGCCAGACCGCGCGGTCTCTAACCCGCCAAGACAGACCGCCCGGTCTCAACTTCAACACTCCCCCTCAAGCTGGAGCATATATATCAATCATGCCCAGCTTGTCGCAAACATGCAGAAACGAGGCGGAGACTGGCTTGGTGAAGATGTCGGCTACTCTTTATCAGATGTGACAAACGGAGTGCAAATCTGTTCTTTTAAAATCTCTTCACGAATGAAATGGCAGTCAACCTCAATGTGCTTTGTTCTTTCATGGAATACAGGATTTTTGGAGATGTATATGGCGGCCTTGTTATCACAGAACATAGGTAGAGGATGGTTGTACACCTCTCCTAAATCTAGCATGAGAGCCCGCAACCATTTCAACTCACAAGTGGTTGACGCATACTGCGATACTCAGCTTCTGCACTGGACCTGGAGACAACAGACTGCTTTTTACTCTTCCAGCTCACCAGATTTCCCCCAACAAAGGTGCAAAAACCTGAGGTAGACTTGCGATCCCCTTTGTCATCAGCATAACTTGCATCTGAGTAGGCTTCAATCCTCAGATGACCATTCTTCTGAAACAGTAATCCTTTCCCAGGCGCTGCTTTGACATATTCCAAGATCCGCAGGCGGACTGAAGATGACAATCCCTGGGCGCTTGCATGAATTGACTCACCTTGCCCACAGCATAAGAAATGTCGGGTCTGGTCACTGTGAGATATATGAGCTTACCAACCAGACGCCTGTATCGCGAACTATCTGAAAGAAGAGGCGAATCATCTGTCCAGGTTTTGTCCTCCCCAATAGCCATGGGACATCGGGCAGGTTTAGCTCCAGTCAATCCTGCCTCTTTTAAAAGATCAAGGGCATACTTACGCTGAGAGAGAACTAAGGAGTCGGGCTTCCGAGAGAGTTCGATCCCCAGAAAGTACTTTGGAGAGCCCATATCTTTAGTGATCAGATGTTGGCGAAGATGTAGCTTTGTCAGGGCTACCCCTTCCTGGTCATCGCCAGTGAGAAGAATATCATCGACGTATACAGCAAGAACAACCAGCCCAGAAGGAGTTTTGCGAATAAAGAGAGAGTGATCAGCAGAGCTTCGCACAAAACCAACAGCCGCCACAATACTGCTGAACTTGTCAAACCAAGCTCGAGGACTCTGCTTGAGGCCATAAATTGCCTTCTGCAGCCGGCATACTCGTGTCTCCCCCTGAGCAACATACCCAGGAGGTTGCTCCATGTAAACGGCCTCGTGAAGATCACCATAAAGGAAGGCATTCTTGACGTCCAGCTGAGAAATTGGCCAATCCCGATTGACGGCCACAGAGAGAAGAACCCGGATTGTGCTGAGACGAGCCACATGGGAGAAGGTGTCAAAGTAATCAACCCCATAGGTCTGAGTAAAGCCCTTAGCCACAAGGCGAGCCTTATACCGATCCACAGTGCCGTCTGGGCTAAATTTGACCACAAAGACCCAGCGACAGCCAACAACATCAGTGCCAAAGGGAGGAGGAACAAGAGTCCAGGTACCCCGCTCAGTGAGGGTCGCCATTTCCTCATCCATGGCCATCTTCCAGTGAGGAATAGCAAGGGCCTCCTGATAGGAGCGGGGTGTGGCAGTGGCAGAGATAGCCAGTGTAAAGGCCCTGCGAGAAGGAGTAAGACGATCATAGGAAACAACAGCAGCAAGGGGGTGTAAGGTGCACGTCCGCACCCCTTTGCGAAGAGCTATAGGAAGATCCAGGTCAGCCGGGCCCGCGGCATCCGGAGCATCCGTGGTAGAGAAAGCTGGCCCGGGAGAAGAGAGCGACGGCAGCGGAGAGGAGGGAGAGGGTGGTGGAGAAGGGAGAGAGAGAGGTGGAGGAAGAGGAGGGGGGGAGACGGTGTAGTGGTGGAGAGTGTAGGAGGAGACGTGGAACGAAGGGAATGGCAGGAGAATCAGAAGCTGGGAGAAGAGGAGAAGAGGCATCCGAGAAGTAGGAGGTATTCTCGAAGAAGGTGACGTCAGCAGAGACGAACTGCTTACGAAGGACGGGATCAAAGCAACAGTAGCCTTTCTGAGTGGTGGAATACCCCAGAAAGACACATTTGGTGGAGCGAGGGAGAGCTTATCACGGTGGCAGAAGGGGCATGCACAAAGGCAGTGCATCCAAAGATTTGGAGAGGGAGATGAAACGGCTCCTTGCCCGGATACAAAATGGAGAACGGGGTTTGGCCATGGAGAACCGTGGAGGGAATGCGATTGATGAGGTAGCAGGCAAGGAGAACAGCATAGCCCCAATAGGAGCGAGGAACATGCATCTGGGTCATCAAGGTGCGAGCGACATCGAGCAGGTGTCGGTTTTTGCGTTCGGCTACACCATTTTGTTGTGAAGAATAGACACAACTAGTTTGATGAAGAATCCCATTTTGCATGCAGAATGTAGAGAAGTCACGACTGAGATATTCTGCGGCATTATCAGACCGAAAAACTTTGATAGAAACATCAAACTGAGTTTTGATCATGAGATAGAAGGATGTCCATACAGAGAATAATTCGGAGCGATCTTTTAACAGATACACCCACGTACAGCGAGAGAAATCATCAATGAACGTGACAAAATAGGAACTACCCCGACCAATGGTAAGAGTAGGAGAAGGACCCCCAGATGTCGGAGTGGATAAGATCAAACGGACGGGTAGAGCTACGAACGTGCTTTGGAGGGAAGGAGGAGCGGTGATGCTTGCCAAGCTGACAGGCCTCACAGTTGAGCGGAGGACTTTGAGGAGGAAGGTGGGGCAGAAGTTGACGAAGAAGACGGGAGGAGCATGACCAAGGCGGAGATGCCATTGGAGAAGATCTGTGGAGGTGGAGGAGAAGGTGGAAAAAGCAGAAATGTTGTCGAGGAAGTATAAGCCGCCACTCTCAGTCCCAGTAGCAATCGTCCGTTGGGAGTCCGGATCCTGAAAAGAGCAAGAAGTAGAAGTAAATGTGACGAATACTGTAATTGCTTGCAAAGAGATGTAACAGATAATAAGTTGCACGGGAACTGGGGCACATATAGAGTATCCGCCAAGTGAAGAGACGGGTGACATGAACTATCCCTGTGCCATGAACAGATGATGAAGAGCCGTCAGCGAGAGTAACTGGGGGCAAGCGAGCATGTTTTTCTAGGAGAGAGAAACACGGGAGATGGCCGGTCATATGATTCGTAGCACCAGTGTCGATCAGCCATTTGCCCTGAGTAACACGTGTGCACGACCAGAAGACGTGACAACCGAGGCGAACGCCATGAAGGGAGGAAGAAGAAACTGCAGCGGTCTCGGTGACAGCACACCAGCGGCACGAAGGGCCACGACCAAGGTGCAGGGCACAAGCCGCGCGACTAAACCAGGAGGTCGCGGCGACTAACAAGAGAAGCGGCTAAGAGCGAAGAGGCGGAGAGGCCGCTCAAACAAGGAAGAATCCGCGTGAAACCGCGGCGGGAATAAAAGGGAAGAAGCCGCTTGAACACGAGCGGCTAGGATCCAGATCAAGGCACAGCGGGAAGAAGTCGCGCGGACTGCAAACGGCCGAGCGAACAGAAGAGAGGAGAAGAGCAGGTGACCGCGACCAAGATGCGGGTAAGAAAGGGACAACCCGCACGGTCAGGCAGATCACAGCAGTTGCGAGAATGCGGTCAAGGGCACAGCGGGGAAGAGGTCGCGCGGACTGAAAAGGCCGAGCGAACAGAAGAGAGGAGAAGAGCAGGTGACCGCGACCAAGATGCGGGTAAGAAAGGAACAACCCGCACGGTCAGGCAGATCACAGCAGCAAACCGCGAGTGCAGAGACAACACACGCGGACAGAGACAGACCGCAGCGACTAGGAAGTCGGAGCGGCAGAAAAGAGCAAGGAGCGCGGCGACACGGAAAACAGGTCGCTGCGACAAAGAGCAGGAGGAGAAGAGAAACAAGAAGAGCAAGCCGCGCAAACAGGCAGCGGACAGAAACAAGCCGCGCGGATAGAAACAAACCGCGCGGACAGAGGAGAAGGCAAGCCGCGAACAAGCCGCAGAACGCGGAAGACAAGCCGCGAACAACAGAGAGCGCACAGAATCAGGAGGAAAAGACCGTGTGCTCTGATACCATGTTAGAAAGTAGAGAAAGGAAGCGAAAAGAAGAGAACAAGCCGAATAAACTTTTGAATAATCGAAATTTTATTATCCAAAAATGATAACTATTACAAAGGTATGCCCTCCCTTATATAGAATGGAGGAGAGAAGAGAGAATACAAATAAGAGATGTGGGACTAAAATTTACAAGCTAAGCGGACTGTACAAAGTAAACCGCACAGGCCGCGCGGTTAGACAGAAGCACTAACCGCACGGCTTACAATAAGAGATGCAGAGAGGTCGCCTGTGAAGATTGCTTAGACCGCCCGGTTTACAAGTCGCCGAGTCAAACTGCCAGACCGCGCGGTCTCTAACCCGCCAAGACAGACCGCCCGGTCTCCAACTTCAACATATTTCTCTCTGGTTGACTCGCCCCTTGGGGACTCGCTCATTACAGACAGTATGGGGCGGGAGAGGGAGGATAATAGTGGTGGTGAGAGGAGGATAGTGAGTTTCCCTTGTCCTCTTGTGCCAAATGTGGAGTCGGTTGTGGTGCAGGTGCATGAAGAGAATGAATCTGTAGATAGTGGACCTCATGTTCAGGGGGAGCTGAGAGTATATACGAGGAGAAGACAACAGAGTGAGGCTACAATGCATACAATGCCTACAGTGTCACTTGTGTCAGGTCCCTTGCCTCTGCCTATTCCGACTCCTGTGACACCTACATCATCCACCTCAATCTCAAATTACCTAGGTGATATGATCCCTCGTCTCTTTACTTGCACTCCCTTACTGGTAAGGTGGAGTTACTGCAACAATACATGAGTCTCACCTAAATGATATGACTTTCCTCGTGATATTGCCCAGTTTGTTTTCTACTCTCATATATCTCCTGTACGTGGAACATTCATTGCATTTTTAGACATTATCTCTATTCCTAAGTGTTGGCAGGTTATCAAGGAGGATCCACAATAGAAAGCTACAATGCTAGAAGAACTTGAGTCGTCAAAAAAGAATAAAACTCGGTATCTTGTGTCGCTACCACCAGGCAAAAGGCCAATTGTTGCAAGTGGTCCTTCAATGTGAAACAAAACCCAGAGGGTCACGTTGAGCGTTACAAGGTCTGATTGATAGTAAAGGGATGCAGTCACACTTATGGCATCGACAACGATAAGACGTTGGCACCGTCGCAAAGATGAGTACGGTGCGGACTGTAATATCCTTAACAGAGAATGGGAGATGGAAACTACACCATCTCGACGCGAAGAATGTCTTTCATTATGGGGATTTGTTGGAAGAGGTGTGCATAGAGGCACCGTCGAGCTTTCACATGCAATAAACAACAGAAAAAGTGTGTAGATTCAAGAAGTCTTTTTATGGGCTGAAGCAGTCTCTTCAAGCCTAGTTTGACAAGTTTAGGAGAGCCACGATATACATGGGTATCGGCAGATCAATGTTGACTCTACAATGTTCTTTAGGCACGCGGAGTTCACGCTTCACAGTACAATGCTTGTTGAGTATGTGGATAATATGATTATTACTGATGATGATGAAAGAGAAATTGCTCATTTGAAGATGAGATTGGGTAAGGATTTTAAGGTAAAGGACTTGAGTCGGCTAAGATACTTCCCTGGGATTGAGGTAGGTCGAGGTATGGGGGATCGTTCTATCAAAAAAAAAAGTGTTAGATCTGCTAAAAGAGATAGATATGCTTGGGTGCAGGCATGCAGTTGCTCTCATTAATCAGAAGTCCAAGCTCAGTGCTAAGGCAGGAGAGCCAATTGATAGAGAGAAATACCAGAGGTTGGTAGGCCGCTTGATCTAAGTCACACCCATCCTGACATATCTTTTGCAGTGATTGTGGTGGCCCGATATATGCATGATCCTACGGAGGGTTACATAGATGTTGTGTATCAGATTATAGGGTTACATAGATGTTGTGCACCAGGAAAAGGGTAAACCTTCCGGAAGTATGGGCATTTGAACATCGAAGGCTGTTGTGATTCTGACTAGGATAGTTGTGTTGATGTCAGGACAATCATGTTTGCAGTGGCAATTTGGTCTCCTGGAGAACCAAGAAGCGGACTGTAGTTGCAAGATTTACAACCGTGACAGAGTATATGGCCAAGGACATAGATGTGGGAGAGATGTTATAGTTGAAAACCCTACTAATAGAACTCAAGACAGACTAAGGAGGCAAGTCACATTATTGTGTCACAATAAGTCGTCTATTAGCATTTCGCATTGTGAATAACCCTGACCAACATGACAGGACCAAGCATGTAGAGATCGACAGTTTTTATCAAGGAAAAATTGGATATACAGAGATGCCCTCGATCTATGTCGGTCCACTGCCCCCATCACCGTCCCCTTTAGGTCATCATCCCACCTCCGTTGTCATCCCATTTCCACTAATTGCTCATTGTTCCTTGCTTCTTTTTCCTCGCTCCTTGTTCTTATATCATATTAGTTAAGATTCTGTCAAAAATAAATACAATAAAATAATTATATAAGAAAGAAAGATGTAGTTTAATTAAACTATACCTGAGTTAGTTTATTTTGTGTTTTTCTGCTCATTGTTCATTGCTCCTTGTTATTTGATCCGTGATCATTGTCTCGTATTCCTTGTGATGAGCTTCGTATACTGTGACGAGAGTGATGGTAGAGGGCGTAACAACAGAGGGCACGATAGAGGAGGAAACGACAGAGGAACCCCCGACCTCTGCCGTCTCACTTCCCTCATTCGTCGTCCCCCTTCCGCCGTCATCACACCTCTATCATCGTCCCCTTTCCAGCATTATATCCTTGCTCCTTGCAGCTTGATCCTTGCACGTTGATCCTTGCTCCATCCTCATCCTGCTCTTTCCTCCTCTTTGCTCCTTGCTCCATGCTCCTTGCTCCATTTTTCTTGCCTCGTGCCTCGTGTACTTCAACGTGCGTGACAATGGAGGGCTCTACAAAAGAGGGAACGATAAAGTAGGGTACGATAGAGGAGCCCCTGACCTCTATCGTCCCACTGCCCTCATTCGTCGTCCCCTTTCCGTCGTCATCCCACCTTCGTTATCGTCAACTTTCCGATATCATCTCCTTGCTCTTTGCTCCTTGCTCTTATACCATATCACTTAAGATTCTTTCAACAATGAATATATTAAAAATTTATGTAAGGAAGAAAGATGTAGTTTAATTAAACTATACCTGAGGTAGCATGTTTTGTGACTTTTAGCTCCTTGCTCTTTGACCCTTATCTCGTGCTCCTTGCGTCGTACTTCGTGTACTGCGACGAGCATGATGATGGAGGGTGCGACAAAAGAGGACACGATAGAGGAGGGAATGACATAGGAGTCCCCGACCTCTGTCGTCCCACTGCCCCCATTTGTCGTCCCACTTCCGTCATCATCTCGCCTCCGTTTTCATCCCTTTTCCAGCATTATCTTCATGTTCATTGTTTTTTGCTGCTAGCACTTTGATCGTTGCTCTTTGCTCCTCTTTGCTCCGCCTTGCTCCTTGCTCCACCTTGCTCTTTGATCCTTACTCCATGCTCCTTGCTCCTTGCCTCATGCCCCATGTACTACGACGTTTGTGACGGTGTAGAGTGCAACAAAAGAGGGAACGATAAAGGAGGGTATGACAGAAGAGCCCCCGACCTCTGCCGCCAGCCCACTGCCCCATTTGTCGTCCACTTTCCGCCATCATCCCACCTTTATTGTCATCCCCTTTCCAGCATAGGAAAGAAATATGTAGTTTAATTAAACTATACCTGACATAGTTTTTTTTATGTCATTCTGCACCTTGCTCCTTATTGCTTTTATCAACAATGAATACAATAAGATAATTATATATGAAAGAAAGATGTGGTTTAATTAAACTATACATAAGATAGCTTGTTCTGTGTCTTTTTTGCTCCTTGTTTCTTGCTACTTGCTCCTTGATCTTTGTTTCTTGTTACTTGCTCCTTGCTCCTTGTTTTTTGCTCCTTGCTCATATACCATATCAGTTAAGGTTCTATCTACAATGAATATAATAAGATAATTACATAGGAATATAAGAAAATAAACAATACCTGAGGTAGCATATTTTGTGTCTTTCTGTTTCTCGCTCCTTGTTTTTTGCCTTATACCATATCAGTTAAGGTTCTGTCAACAATGAATACAATAAAATAATTACATAAGAAAGAAATATGTGGTTTTATAAAACTATACCTAAGGTAGCTTATTTTGTATCTTTCTGCTCCTAGCTCCATGCTACATGCTTCTTGTTCCTTGCTCCTTGCTCCTATTACATATCAGTTAAGCTTTTATAAATAATGAATAGAATAAGATAATAATAGAGGAAAGAAAGATATGATTTAATTAAATTATACTTGAGGTGACTTGTTTTGTGTCTTTCTGCACCTTGCTCCTTGCTGTCTGCTTATACCAAATCAGTTAAGTTTTATCAATAATGAATATTATAAGATAATTAACTATGAAAGAAAGAAGTGGTTTAATTAAACTATATTTGAGATAGCTTGTTTTGTGTCTTTCTGCTACTTGCTCCTTCCTCCTTACTCCTTGTTTTTTGTTCCTATACCATATCAGTTAAGGTTCTATCAACAATGAATATAATCAGAAAATTATACAGGAAAGAAAAATGTGGTTTAATTAAACTATACCTGAGGTAGCTTATTTTGTGTCTTTCTACTCCCCGCTCCATCCTCATTGCTTCTTGCTTCTATATCATATCAGTTAAGGTTCTATCAACAATGAATATAATAAGATAATTATATATGAAAGAAATATATGGTTTAATTAAACTATACCTGAGGTAGCTTATTTTGTGTCTTTCTACTCCTTATTTCATGCTTCTTGTTCCGTGCTCATTGCTCTTATACCATATCAGTTAAGGTTCAATCAAAAATGAATAGAATAAGATAATTATGTTGGAACACCCTATTACTAATTTGGGTCAGGATCACTATGTCTCTAGGAATCTTTGCTTGACCTTCTGTATAGCTTAATAGGTCAATTAGAATTGAGTCTAAGGGTTAGAAGTCTAGGTTTGGAAGCTGCCCTGAAGACCAAGATTTTCTGTCTGGAGACTAAGTCATATCGTCGAGCTCAGCACGACGATTCGTCGAACTCCGGTCGACGATCGTCTAGCTCAACTTCGACAGATCGTCGAACTCCATTCGACGATCGCTGAGCTCAACTTCATAATATCGTCGAACTACATTCGACGATCGGTGAGCTCAGGTCGACGATTTTGACTCTGCATTAGATCTTTATCTCTGAGCTCAGTTCGACGATCTTTGAGCTCAGATCGACGTATATCTTGTTGCTGTGTGTTTTCAGATTGCTGAGCTCAGCTCGACGATAGCAGAGCTCAGTTCGACGATTTCAGATAACTTCCAGAATTCAAATTCAAATCAGTTAGGAGTTATTTTGCAATTAATTCAGAGATTTGCTAGCCATTTTCATTCAATTCTGGAGCAAGTTTCAAGGGATTTTTCAAGGAATATATCTGTGGACCTTCCTCTAGAAGAGATTATGCAATTAAGGATGCAATCAATGCAGACCAACGGCTATCCTTGACAGAGAATAATATTCTATTCTGTACCAGAGAATAAAAGACAGGATTTTTGAATCTTTCACAATAGAGGACACACAACAGAGCACACACAATACAGATTATAGAGACAACCTCAAAAATCTTCTGTCTAAAAGAATTCTGAAGAACACTCATCCAAGGAGATCAAGTTTTCAAATCTTCAGATCTCTTTTAGTTTTCAAAGTGTTCAAGTCCAACATATTCCAGACTCCAGACATTCAACATTTCAGCTATTGCTGAAATCATCTTCTGCTGGAGTTCAACCTTTGAAGGCCTATCACCCTCAGCAAAGCTTCTCTTCCTGAAGATCTCAAGGATTCAGGGGGAGCTTTGACATCAATCCACATAGTCTTCTCAGTTGTTTGAGAAAGAGAAGACTGTCATCACTCTCTCACCCCCACTCTGTAAAGGGTTTTTCAAACTCCCTTCAAAAGTTTGAATCTGGTTTTTGAGCACCTTGTCAAAAGCTCATTGGTGGCAAGACACCTGATCAAAAATCTGCTTTGGTTTTTTGAGCACCTTATCAAAAGCTCATTGGTGCCCAGGACACCTGATCAACTCATCCTGCAGTGGATTCCTACCTAGGGTGGTAGAAGAGTGGATGTACCCAAGTTTGGGAACCACTATATTCCCTTGTGTCATCTGGTTTTGGCTTGTTTTCTTTTTGTTTCTGGCCTTGATTTTTTTGTGCTTAGTTTTTGCATAGCTTAGTACTGTGATTAGATTTATTTCTGCTTCCCTGCTCACACATATTACAACAATTGTTGTAAAAGTTTGTAAAAGTTACTAAAGCACCATATACTCTATTTACCCCCATATATAGTATATCAGATCTAGTTGCTCTTTCAAATTATATAATAAAGAAAGATGTGATTTAATTAAACTATACTAGAGATAGCTTGTTTTGTGTTCTTCTGCTCCTTGCACCTTGCTTCTTTCTCTTTGCTCCTTGTCTCATGCTGCTTACGTCGTGCTCCGTGTACTGCAGCGAGCATGATGGTGGAGGGCGCAACAAAAGAGGGCATGATAGAGGAGAGAACAACAAAGGCGCCCCTGACCTCTATCGTCCCACAACCCCCTTTTGTCGTCTCCCTTTCTCTGTCATCCCACCTCCGTTGTCGTCGCCTTTCCAACATTATCTACTTGCTCCTTGCAACTTGCTCCTTGCTCCTAGCTGTTTGCTCCTTGTTGTTTGCTCGTTGATTCTTACCACTTACTCCTTACTCCTCATTGCTTCAACCTCCTTGCTCCTCCTCGTTCCACGCTCATTGCTCCTTGCTCCTTGCTCTTATACCATATCAGTTAAGATTTTATCAACAACGAATACAATAAGATAATTATATAAAAATAAATATAAGGTTTAATTAAACTATACCTAAGGTAGCTTGTTTTTGTCTTCTTTGCTCCTTGCTCCTTGATCCTTGTCTCGTGCTCCATGCATCATGTTCCATGTATTGTGACAAGCGTGATGGTGAAGGGTACAACAAAAGAGGACACGAGAGAAGAGGGAATGACAGAGGAGCCCCCAACCCTTGTCGTCCCATTACACTCATTCGTCGTCCCCCTTTCGTCGTCATGCCACCTTCATTGTCGTCTCGTTTCCAGCATTATCTCTTTGCTCCTTGTTCCTTGCTTCTTGCTTATTGCTCCTCCTTGCTCCTTGATCCTCCTTGCTTTCTTGCTCCTTGTCTCGTGCCCTGTGTACTGCAATGTACGTGACGTGGAGGGCTCAACAAAAGAGCGCACAATAGAGGAGGGTACGACAGAAGATTACCCGGACTCTGCTGCCATCCCACTGCCCCCATTTGTCGCCCCCTCCCGCCACCATCCCATCTCTTTTTTCGTCTTGTTTCCAGCATTATGTCCTTGCTCCTTCCTCCTTACTGCTTGCTCCTTGCTCCATCCTCCATCGTGCTCCTTCCTCCTTGCCTCGTGCCTCGTATACTACGTTGAGCGTGATTGTGGAGGGCGCAAAAGAAGAGGGCATGATAGAGGGGGAAACGATAGAGGAGCCCCCGACCTCTGCCATCCCACTGCACCCACTCGTGGTCCCCTTTCCGCTGTCATCTCACCTCCGTTGTCGTTTACTTTCCATCGTCATCTCCTTGCTCCTTGCTACTTGCTCTTATATCACATCAATTAATGTTCTATTAATAATGAAAACAATAAGATAATTATATAAGAATGAAAGATGTGGTTTCATTAAACTATATCTGTGTGTTATGCGTACCTAGGTATCTCCCCAGCATTGGATACATCAGTACCTTTTATTTACTTAATTATATTATATTATTGTCTTTATTGTTATAGAATTCAAATATATTATATTATTGTCTTTGGTGATATCTGTGTGTTACGCGTACCTAGATCCCCCGACCTCTGCCGTCCCACTACCCCTTTCGTCATCCCCTTTCTGTCATCATTCCACCTCTATTGTTGTCCCCTTTCCAGCATTATCTCCTTGCTCCTTGCTTTTCCTTGCTCCATGCTCCTTCTTCCTTGATTCTTGCCTCGTGCCCTGGGTACTGCGACAAGCGTGATGGTGGAGTGCGCAATGGAAGAGGGTGCGATAGAGGAAGGAATGACAGAGGACCCCCGACCTCTGCCATCCCACTGCCCCCTTTCGTCGTCCTCTTTTTCGCTGTCATGTCACCTCTGTTGTCTTTTACTTTCTATCATCATCTCCTTGCTTCTTGATACTTACTCTTATATCATATCAGTTAATGTTCTATCAATAACAAATATAATAAGATAATTACATAAGAAAGAAAGATGTGGTTTCATTAAACTATATCTGAAGTAGCTTGTTTTTTGCCTTTTTGCTTTTTGCTCCCTGCTCCTTTCTTCTTGCTCCTTGCTCCTTGATCCTTGTCTTGTGCTCCTTGCATCGTGTTCCATGTATTGTGACGAGTGTGATAGTGGAGGGAGAAACAAAAGAGGGCACGATAGACGCAGGAACGACAGAGGAGCCCCCGACCTCTGTAGTCCCACTACAACCATTCGTCGTCCCCCTTCTGTCGTCATCCCACCTCTATTGTTGTCCCCTTTCCAGCAATATCTCCTTGCTCCTTGCTCCTTGTTGCTTGCTCCTTGCTTTTCCATGCTCCTCCTTGCTTCATGCTCCATGCTCCACGCTCCTTCTTCCTTGCTTCTTGCCCCGTTCTCTGGGTACTGCGACAAGCGTGATGGTGGAGTGGGCAATAGAAGAGGGCGCGATAGACGATGGAACGACAGAGGAGCCCCCGACCTCTGCCAACCCACTGCCCCCTTTTGTCGTCCTCTTTTTTGTTGTCATCTCGCCTTCGTTGTCTTTTACTTTCCATCATCATCTCCTTGCTCCTTGCTACTTGCTCTTATATCATATCAGTTAATGTTCTATCAATAATAAATACAATAAGATAATTACATAAGAAAGAAATATGTGGTTTCATTAAACTATATCTGAGGTGGCTTGTTTTTTTTCTTTCTGCTCTTTGCTCACTGCTCCTTTCTTCTTGCTCCTTGCTCCTTGATCCTTGTCTCGTGCTCCTTGCATCGTGCTCCATGTACTGCGACGAGTGTGATGGTGGATGGAGAAACAAAAGAGGGCATGATATAGGAGGGAACGACAGAGGAGCCCCCGACCTCTGTCGTCCCACTACCCCCATTCATCGTCCCCCTTCTGTCGTCATCTCACCTCTATTGTTGTCCCCTTTCCAGCATTATCTCCTTGCTCATTGCTCCTTGTTGCTTGCTCCTTGCTTTTCCTTGCTCCTCCTTGCTCCATGTTTCATGCTCCTTCCTCCTTGCTTCTTGCCCCGTGCCCTGGGTACTGCGACAAGTGTGATGGTGGAGTGGGCAATAGAAGAGGGCGCGATAGAGGATGGAACGACAGAGGACCCCCGAACTATGTCGTCCTACTACCCCCATTCGTCATCCCCCTTCGGCCGCCATCCCACCTTTGTTGTCATCCCCTTTCCATCGTTATCTCCTTACCCCTTGCACCTTGTTGCTTGCTCCTTGCCCTTCCACGCTCCTTGCTCCATGCCTCGTGCCTCGTGTACTGTGATGTGTGTGACGGTGGAGGACGCAACAAAAGTGCGCGTAATAACTTGCACCTAATAAATTAAGGGGCATGGACCAAATGGGTAGTGCTCAACCTAATAAGGGGCATGGACCAAATGGGTAGTGCATAACCTAATAAACAAATGATCAAACTCATTTTCAATTCCAAAACTTAAGCCTATAATAGACGATCAATAACCGTAGATTAAGGGGCATGGACCAAATGGATAGTGCTGAACCTAATAAACAAATTATCAAACCCATTTTCAATGCCAAAACTAAAGTCTATAATAGACTATCAATAACCCTAAACTCAACATTATTCCACAACATAAATTAAAACTACATAAATGTTTAAAAAATTGATTGAAGACTGAAGATTAGATTTTGATAGTGTATGTGCAGACTTGCACCCTGTAACCGCAATGTATAGGATATATCTATATATTATGAATTTTTTTATATAAGATGGGATCAGCATATGTGAATGCACTCTCATAGCCCGTAATGAAAACTTGTGGAGCATATGTGAATGGGATCAGCATATGTGAATGCACTCCTTGAAACTTGATCCTTATCTCGTGCTCCTTGCGTTGTGCCCCGTGTATTGCGACGAGCGTGATGGTGGAGGGCGCAACAAAAGAGGGCACTATTGAGGAGGAAACGACAGAGAATCCCCCGACCTCTGTCGTCCCACTGCCGCCACTCGTTGTCCCTCTTTCGACGTCATCCCACCTTTGTTGTCGTCCCCTTTCCAGCATCTTCCTTGCTCCATGCTCGTTGTTCCTACCTCCTAGCTCCATGCCCCTTGCTCCTTGGGTCGTGCCCGGTGCCCCGTGTACTGCGACGAGCGTGATGGTGCAGGGCGCAACAAAAGAGGGCCCGATAAAGGAGGGAATGACAGAGGAGCCCCAAACCTTTGCCATCCCACTGCCCCATTTGTCGCGCCCTTTCCGTCATCATCCCACCTTTGTTGTCGTCCACTTTCCATCATCTCCTTGCTCCTTGCTACTTACTCCTTGCTCCTTGCTCATCTACCATATCAGTTAAGGTTCTATCAACATTGAATACAATAAGATAATTATATACGAAAAAAAGATGTGGTTTAATTAAACTATACCCGAGGTAGCTCGTTTTGTGTATTTTCGCTCCTTGCTCCATGATCTTTGATCCTTGTCTCGTACTCCTTGCGTCGTGCACCATGTACTGGGACTAGCATGATGGTGTAGGAAGAGGAAACTATAGAGGAGGGAACGACAGAGAAGCCCCCGACCTCTGGCGTTCCACTGCCCCGATTCGTCACCCCACTATCGTTAGTCCACCGTCGTTATCGTCCCCTTTCCAGCATCATCTCGTTGTTTCTTGCTCCTTGTTGCTTATTCCTTGCTTAATGCTCATTGCTCCTTGATCCTTGCTTCATGCTACATGCTCCATGCCTCGTGACCCATGTATTGCCCAACAAAAGAGGGCACGATAGAGGAGGGAATGACAGAGGAGCCCCCGATCTCTGCCGTCCCACTGCCCCAATTCGTCGTCCCTATCCGCCGTCATACCACCTCCATTATCGTCCCCTTTCCAATATCATCTCCCTTCTCCTTTCTCCCTACTCCTTGCTCCATGCTCCTTGCTCCCTGCTCCTTACTCCCTGCTCCGTGCTCCTTGCTCCATGCTCCTTACTCCCAGCTCCTTGCTCCCAGCTCCTTACTCCATGCTCGTTGCTCCCTGCTCCTTGATCCCTGCTCCTTGCTCTCTGCTCCTTGATCCCTGCTCTTTGCTCCATGCACCTTGCTCCTGGCACCCTGCTCCATGCTCCTTGATCTCTGCTTTATGCTCCCTGCTCCTTGATCTCTGCTCTATGCTCCCCGCTCCATGCTCCTTGCTCCTCATTAGTTAAAGTTTTATCAACAATAAATACAACAAGATAATTATATAGAAAATAAAAATGTGGTTTAATTAAATTATATCTGAGGTAGCTTGTTTTGTGTCTTTCTGCTCCTTACTCCTTGTTTCTTACTCCTGGTTCCTTGCTCATTGTTCATTGTTTCTTGATCTTTGATCCTTATCATATGCTCCTTGCATCGTACTCTGTGTACATGGATGAGCATGATGGTCGAGGGTGCAACAAATGAGGGCATGATAGAGGAGGGAACGACAGAAGCACCCCCGACCTCTGTCGTCTTACTGCCCCCATTCGTCGTCCCCCTTCTGTTGTCATCCAACCTCCGTTGTCGTCCCCTTTTCAGCATTATCTCCTTGCATCTTGATGCTAGCTCCTTGTTGCTTGTTCCTTGCTCGTTTCTCCTTACTCCTTGCTCCTTGCTCATCCTTACTACATGTTCCTTGCCTCGTGCCTCGTGTTCTGCGACGAGCGTGACGATGGAAGGCGCAACAAAAGAGGGCATGATAGAGGTGGGAATGACAGAGGAGTTCCTTGCTCCCAGCCCCTACTCCCTACTCCATGCACCATGCTCCCTGCTCCTTTCCCCTATACCATACTAGTTAAGGTTTTATGAACAATGAATACAATAAGATATTTATATAGGAAATAAAGATATCGATAAATAAAAATATACCTGAGATAGCTTGTTTTGTCTTTTTGCTCCTTGCTACTAGCTCCTATACCATAAAAATTAAGGTTTTATTATCAATGAATACAATAATATAAATATATGGAAAAGAAATATGTGGTTTAATTAAACTATACCTGAGGTAGCTTGTTTTGTATCTTTCTGCTCCTTGCTCCTTGATCCTCGATCCTTGTCTCGTGCTCCTTGTGTCGTGTTCTGTGTACTGCGACAAGCGTGACGGTGGAGGACGCAACAAAAGAGGGCACAATAGAAGAGGGAACGACGGAGAAGTCCCCCTACATCAGTTGTCCCACTGCCACCATTCGTCGTCCCACTTTCGTTGTCATCCCATTTCCGTTATCGTCCCCTTTTCTGCATCATCTCCTTGGTCTTTGCTCCTTGCGCGTTGCTCCTTGCTCTTTGCTCTTCCTTGCTCCTTGATTCATGCTTCTCGCTCCTTGCCCTGTGCCTCGAGTATAACGACGAGCGTGACGATGGAGGGCGCAACAAAAGAGGGCACAATAGAGGAGGGAATGACAGAAGTGCCCCCGACCTCTACCGTCCCACTGCCCTCATTAGACGTCCCTTTTTCACTATTATCCCACCTATATTGCCACCCCCTTTCCAGCATCATCTTCATGCTCGTTGCTCCCTTCTCCTTACTCCCTGCTCCTTGCCCCCTACTTCTTGCTCCCTGCTTCGTCCTCCTTGATCCTTGCTCCTATACCATATCAGTTAAGGTTCTCAATAATGAATGCAATAAGATATTTATATGTGAAAGAAAGATGTGGTTTAATTAGACTATGCCTGAGGTAACTTGTTTTGTGTTTTTCTGGTCCTCGCTCTTTTCTCATTTCTCCTTACTCATATATCATATTAGTTAATATTCTATCAAGAATGACCAATAAGATTATTAGATAGGAAAGAAAATCTGGTTTAATTAAACTATACTTGAAGCAACTTATTTTGTATCTTTCTGCTTCTTGCTTCTATATCATATCAGTTAGGGTTCTATCAATAATGAATACAATATGATAATTATATAGGAAAAAAGATTTGGTTTATTTAAACTATACTCAAGGTAATTTGTTGTGTCTTTCTGCTCCTTACTCCTTGTTTTTTGATCTTTGATCCTTGATCCTTGTCTTTGTGATCCTTGTGTCGTACTTTGTACACTGCGATGAGCGTGACAATGGAGGGCGCAGCAAAAGAGGGAACGATGCAGGAGGGAATGAAGGAGGAGCCCCCGACCTCTACCGTCCCACTGCATTATCTCCTTGCTCCTTGTTCCTTCTTGCTCCTCGCTCCTTGCTCCTTACTCTTATATAATATCACTTAAGGTCATATCAATAATGAATACAAAACAATAATTATATAGAAAAAAAAAGATGTGGTTTAATTAAACTATATGTGAGGTACCTTGTTTTGTGCTTTTCTAGTCATTGCTCCATGCTACTTGTTCATATACCATACAGTTAAGGTTTTATCAAAAATGAATACAATATGATAATTATATAGGAAAAAAATGTGGTTTATTTAAACTATACCTAAGGTATCTTGTTTTATGTCTTTCTGCTTCTCTTTCTTCTATAATATATCAGTTAAGGTTCTATCAACAATGGATACAATAAGATAATTATGTAGTAAAGAAAGATGTGGTTTAATTAAACTATACTTGAGGTAGCTTGTTTTGTGTCTTTCTGGTTCTTGCCAGCGACCTCTATCGTCTCACTGCCCGCATTTGCCGTCCCTCTTCTGTCGTCATTCCACCTCCGTTGTCGTCTTCTTTCCAGCATCATCTCCTTGCTCCTTGCTTTTTTGCTCTTATACCATATCAGTTAAGGTTATATCAATAATGAATACAATAAGATAGTTATATAAAAAAAGAAAATTGTGGTTAAATTAAACTATACCTGAGATACTTGTATTGCGTCTTTCTGCTCTTTTCTCCTTGCTCCTATACTATATCAGTTAAGATTCTATCAATAATGAATGCAATAAGATATTTATATAGGAAAGAAAGATGTGGTTTAATTAGACTATACCTGAGTCAGCTTATTTGTGTTTTTCTGGTCTTCTCTCCTTGCTCATTTCTCCTTACTCATATACCATATCAGTTAACGTTATCAACATTGAATACAATAAGATAATTAAATAGGAAAGAAAGATGTAGTTTAATTAAACTATACTTGAGGTGACTTATTTTGTATCTTTCTGCTTTTTGCTCCTATATCATATCAGTTAAGGTTCTATCAATAATGGATACAATATGATAATTATATAGGAAAAAAAGATGTGGTTTATTTAAACTATACCCGGGGTAGCATGTTTTGTGTCTTTTTGCTCCTTGATCCTTTCTCCTTGCTTTTTGATCATTGCTCCTTGCTTTTTGATCTTTGATCCTTGATCCTTGACTTGTGCTCCTTGCGTCGTACTTTGTATACTGTAATGAGTGTGACAGTGGAGGGCACGGTAGAGGAGGGAATGTCAGAGGAGCCCTAGACCTCTGTCGTCGCACTACCCCTATTCGTCGTCCCCCTTCCGCCATCATCCCACCTCCGTTGTCGTCGCCTTTCCAGCATTATCTCCTTACTCCTTGTTCCTTCTTGCTCCTTGCTCTTATATCATATCAGTTAAGATTCTATCAATAATGAATAAAAAACAATAATTACCTAGGAAAGAAAGATGTTGTTTACTTAACATTATACTTAAGGTACCTTATTTTGTGTTTTTTTTACTCTTTGCTCCATGCTACTTGCTCATATACCATACCAGTTAAGGTTCTATCATAATGAATACAATATGTTAATTATATAAGAAAGAAAATGTGGTTTATTTAAACTATACCTAAGGTAGCTTGTTTTGTATCTTACTGCTCCTCCTTTCTTCTATAATATATCAGTTAAGGTTCTATCAATAATGGATATAATAAGATAATTATGTAAGAAAGAAAGATGTGGCTTAATTAAACTATACTTGAGATAGCTTGTTATGTGTTTTTTTGCTTCCTGCTCCTGGCCCTTTGCTTTTTGATCGTTGATCCTTGGCTTGTGCTCCTTGCGTCGTACTCCGGGTACTGCGACGAGCGTGATGGTGGAGGGCGCAACAAAAGAGGGCATGATAGAGGAGGGAGTTATACATAAGCCCTCGAACTTTGCCGTCCAACTGCCCGCATGTCGTCCCCCTCCTGCCATCATTCCACCTCCATTGTCGTCTCATTTCCACCATCATCTCCTTGCTCCTTGCTCCTTACTCCTTGCTCCTTGCTCCTTGCTCCTTGCTTTTTGCTCATCTTTGGGGCTCCTGCCTCGTGCCTCGTGCCTCATGCCCTGTGTATTGCGATAAGCGTGATGGAGGGCGTAGCAAAAAGGGCCAATAGATGATGATCGGCGGAGGAGGCCGATCTATGTCGTGTCCATCACCGGCGGCCGGTGGATCAATTTTGAGGTAGTTGTCCCTTCCACTAATGCTCATGTTCCCGTTTCTTTTTCCGTTTGTTTATATATATTTTTCTATCAATCAAAATTAACCGTCTGAAAGAGCGTTTGGTTAGTTGTGATTTTGTTTTTTTTTGCTGACTGACATTTTTGTTTTCCTTGTTCTGACATCTTGACAGGAAGTCTGAAAGTTCTTGCCACCGTAAATGTCAAGAGTGATGGTACACAGCCCCGGGGGGGGCGGCTCACGGCGTCTT